>JAPYXV010005237.1:0-10701 GCA_028533065.1 Trachops cirrhosus
GTTCAACAAAGTTCTCTCCCCTTGTCTTTGACTTTCAAGCAAATTACCTCTCAACAGCAATAGGAAAAAGTACCCATCAAAACCAATTCAATTTCTTAAATTGCAGCCATTTAAGTTTATGGGACCATATTACAGCTATTTATTCCTCTTTCACATTGAAATTATTCAGTACAAAAAAGGGAAGGTAATACCTTGGATTCTGTTTAGTTTCTTGACTCACTTCGAAGACTTCATCCAGCCAGCAATTGCCCCAAATCTGGGAAACAAATGCTCAAGCTCCCAAACATGGATTCTCTCTTTGAAAATTCTGCTCCTGTCACTGATGCTCCACCCCTCACTCTTGTTTGTTCCAGTAATTAATATGACACTGTGAATGAAATGATTAAACTATATCAGCCTAACACCTACAAAGGATGTTATACAGGAAACCTAAGGTTGTTACATGAGAAGTTTCATAGTACTGTGCAAATGCAACAATGATCTTAAGTTCCAGAAAGCTCTAACAGAGCTTTCAGATCCAGAATACCTCAGCATCTGGAATGATGTGTCCAGGAACCAGAGCAAACGAATTAGAAACATTACCTCCAGATTAGAGAAACAATACTGACCTGAGCTTAACACTTAATGATTTATTAAAGATTTGATCAGCACTCTTTTTTAGACTATAAGTTATTTAAATCCAGCTCAAACTGGCTTAGACGGGGAAAAAACTTACTGGTTTTTAAAACTAAAAAGTCTAAGTGTATGTGGATTGAAGCCATGGCTGAAATCAGGCATTCAAACAATGTGGTCAGCAACTCGCCTCTCTCCATCTGTCAGCTCTGCTTTGCTCTGCCAGCTTTATTCTAAGGTAGGCCGTTCTACTGGTGGCAAGATGGCCACCATCTCTTGCTCCGAGTGTTCATCAGTAGACACCTAAGAGCGTCTCTTTTCTAGTATTAAAATTAAAATCTCAGGTGTGTCGTTTGACAATTTATTGACTCTCAGCTGCAAATCCACCCATAACTGTCCTCCTTGTGATATTGGAACATTTTTCCTTGCCAGCTAGAATGATGTTAGGCTTTGACAGTAGAAGGTCCTTGAGTGAACCTGGAGAAGTAAAGGGCTTCTCTTTCTGGATGAAGCATGCTGGATTTTTTCTTGCTCCTATCTTTGGGTTGGCATGAAGGAAACTCAGGGGAGGTCAACACTCTCAGGTGGCTTCCCAGCAGTGAGATCCATAGAACAAACTCCTGTGGGTGGCTTTCAGGCAAGTTCTAATGGTGACACAGTGGCTCCTTCAGAGTGAATTCCGTAGATAGCATAGCTCATTTACTATCAAATTCCTGGTGGCAGCTTTCCAGTGATCCCACTGGGCTCCAAAATCAGAGCCCCATTCTACTACAGCCTCATTACCAGCAAGATCCACAGGCACTTTTAAAGGCAACTTCCTAGTGAAGTTCATGGGTACCCTAACAGGCAGTTCTCTGCTTGCTGGCCACCTCCCACCAACATTGGACCAGCTCTGGTCTGAGCAACCTAAGAAACTTCTCCACCACCCAGTGGCTACAATCATACCTTCTCTGATGGGGATTGAATCCTAGCCTTGGGGAGAATTCCCACCTGCCAAGTTTGTTCCTTCTTTTGCTATGCTCTCTTAGCCCTAGGATATTCTTTAGTTCTCTTTTATTCCTTTTTAGTTAATTCCCTATATATCATTTAATAATATATAGCATCTTTCATTGGAATTATGAAGGCAATAGGTAATCTTGTTCAAATTACAATATATATATATATATATATTTTCTGATTAGACCCTGATGGATATACCAGAGATGGTGCTTATTTATGCAGATTGACTAGACTTGGCCACAGACCCCATATTTGTAACCTGAGAAAACCAGTGAGCTCATTAATCAATCATGAATTTTGTGCCATCTCCTAAAACCACAGGCTACAGTTAAAGACACCCACATAATATAGGCTGAGAATAGGAAAGAGGTGGTTCCCTAAAATAAATTATGAGAAATTGATTTTGGGGGTAGTGTTAACAGTACAGTCCATCTGAAAGAACATGAGAATATGTGCTTAAGCAAAAAGAAAGAAAGAGAGAGAGATACTTAATGATGAGAGTCCAGAAGCAAAGGAGCAAACATTTCAACACATAAGAAAACATTTGGCAAGAGCAATGTAGACCTCACAGGAAGAATCTGATCCAGATAAGAAGGTCTTTCTTTAGCCCCCAGAAATAAGGTTCCTAGCATTTTTCTTAGAGAAGAGAAATTAAAGGCTGGGACCAAAACCAATAAAAGGGATATATTGGCTTACCTAAGTTCAGAATTAGGGCAGACTTTAAGTAATACTTGATCCCTCAACTCAACAGTATCATTAAACATACATTTCCTGTCATCTGCTCTACTTTTCATAATGCTGGCTTCATTGTCATTCTTCTTATTTCCCAAATGGCTGCCAGAAGTTTTGGGGTTATCATTCTTCCTTGTCCAGAAAGAAACTGAGACTAATGCTGATCCTCATTTCCCTGCAAAAATACCCATACTCACTTTTGGTTAATTAGCTGAGTTCACAAGTCCATTCCTGAACCATTGACTCAGACCAGGAACAAGGAAAACACAAATTGGCTTATAGATCACATCTTCAATGCCTAAAACCAAGAACAACACAATCTAAAATTATGAGAAAGTATAGAATGCATACTAGGAAGCTAACAAACAGATACACCCTACAGGAATTAATTAACAACTCCCTCATTGAATCTATATATCATCAAACAAACTTCTAACTAGCACTTACTATACTTATTGGATTTCTCTTTACATCTACAACTCCTCTACTGGATTCTAGGTAGTATCCTTCAGCAGCAGAAATTGGTCCTCGTTTATTATTTTTTCCCAAGAAGTAAACACTAGAAGCTTAAGAAAAGTTTGTATGAAGAAAAGAATCTGGTCCTGGCATAAGAACAGATGCATAGATCAATGGAACAGAATAGAGAGCCGAGAAATAAACCCATGTCTCTATGGTCAAATTAATATTTGACAAAGGGATCAGGAGCATACAATGGAGTAAAAATAGTCTCCTCAATAAATGGTGTTGGGAGAACTGGACTTGTACTTGCAAAAAATGAAAAGAGACAACTTGCTCACAGCAGAATAAACTCAAAATAGATAAAAGACTTAAATGTAAGCTGTGATACCATAAAATTCCTAGCAGAAAACATAGGCAGTAAAATTTCAGATATCCCACGTAGCAATATTTTTGCTGATATATCTCCTAGGGCAAGGGAAATAAGGGGAAAAATAAACAAATGGGACTACATCTAATTAAAAAGCTTCTGCATACCTAAAGAAACCATCATCAAAATGAAAAAAGAACCAATCATATGGAAGAACGTATTTGCCAATGATACATGATACAAGGGTTTCATCTCCAAAATATATAAAGAACTGATATGACTCAACATCAGGAAGACAAACAATCCAATTAAAAAACAAGCAAAGGACCTGAATAGATACTTCTCCAAGGAGGACATACAGATAGCCCATAGACATATGAAAAAGTGCTCAACATCACTACCCATCAGAGAGATGCAAATTAAAACCACAATGAGATATCACCTCATACTGGTCAGAATGGCTATCATTAAGAAATCAACAAGCAATAAGTGCTGGTGAGGATATAGAGAAAAGGGAACCCTAGTGCACTGTTGGTGGGAATAGAGATTGGTGCAGCCACTGTGGAAAAAAACATGCAATTTCCTCAAAAAATTAAAAATGGAATTGCCTTTTGACCTAGTGATTCCGCTGTTGGGAATATACTCTAAGAATTCCAAAACACCAATTCAAAAGAACTTATGCATCCAAATGTTCACAGCAGCACTATTTACAGTAGACAAGTGTTGGAAATAGCTAAGTGTTCCTCAGTAGATGAATGAATTAAAAAACTGTGGTACATTTGCACAATGGAAAGTTATGCAGCACAAAGAAAGAAGAAGGAACTCCTACCCTTTGTGACAGCATGGATGGAAGTAGAGATTACTATACTAAGTGAAATAAGCCAGTTGGTGAAAGACAAATACCATATGATCTCACTTGTAAGGGGAATCTAATGAACAAAACAAACTAACGAGCAAAACAGAACCAGACACGTGGAAACAGGGAATAGACTAACAGCTGCCAGAGGAAAGCGGGGAGGAGGGAATGGTGGAAAGAAAGGGAAGGGACTAGTCAAAGAACACGTATGAAGGACCCATGGACATGGACAATGGGGTGGGGATGGACTGTGGGAGCAGGGGGTAGGCTAGATGGAGGAGGGCAAAAGGGGAAAAATTGGGACAACTATAATAGAATAAACATGAATAAAAATTTAAAAAGTAAAAAAGAAAAGTTTGAATAAATAAATGGCCTTAAACATTATACATGTTAAAGGAGTTTAAACTTTATTCTGTAGCCAGAGGTGTCCAACCTTTTGGCATCTCTGGGCCACACTGGAAGAAGAAGAGTTGTCTTGGACCACACATTAAATACATTGTGACACATAATCACAAAAAATCTCATAACATTTTAAGTAAAATCACAATTTTGTGTTGGGCCACATTCATAGCCCTTCTGGGATTCATGCGGCCCACAGGATGGACACCACTGCATGAGTGAGTGTAGACCATAAAACACCCCAAAATGGACTCAATAAAACAGAATCATATTCTAAGGTGTTTTAAAACCATCAACACTGAAAAAAAATAGAAGCAGGGAAACTAGTATTGAGGCTCTCATGATTGTCTAAGCAGTTGATTCCAAGATTAATCTATGGCAAAGGCAGCAGAAATGGAGAGAAGAACAAGAGACGTCGAAAAATTTCATTGGTCTGATAGATAGGTCTTAATGATTAGTATAGGCACGGAAGTTGAGGGAAAAGTTAAATGGATTCAAATATCTAGCTTGGGTGACTTGGTGAGTGGATCCAGGGAAAACGGAAAACAAGGAACAGATCTACGGGATAAGATAAAGAGTTCACTATATAACCTATAGAACTCAGGACTTGTTCACAAATACTTAAAGAGAAAAGTAGTTTTGTTTATAAATAGTCCAAATACTTTCCCAGCTTTCCTCAAATTAGAGAAGTAACTTATTTATTAATAAATATTAGCTCTGCGTATGTTATACCAAAATAGATGGCTCTAATATGACTAGTCTGCATCATGACTTCTCCCACTCTTGCCTGGCTTAGGGGGTTTCTTATTTTGATATCTGTGAGCCTACTGAATTTCCTGAGACAGCTGGCTCTATCAGTGAGAGAATGCGCAGTGATGGATGACAGCCAAATCCGCTGAGGCAGTCTGTGAGCCAGGGACTGGGAGTAGGAGGAAGGATTTTGTTTTTCTGCTGTTAGGCTTTTCATAGCTGAGCAGGGCTGAGTTCGAATTCCTGACCACAATCCTTTAGAAAAGATCTTTGCTGTGGGCTTCCAGCCAATGGGTGATGATGGAACAAGGTATCAAATGTGCCATCTAGTGGCTGGGTTTTCACTCCCCCTGTCTCCGCTAATTTCAAAAGGACTGAATTATGAGACTCAGAGTAGAACGGACTTTAGGGCACAAGCTTTGGATCAGGACAGATCTTAGCTTGAACTGGTTATCTACCATAAATCATCTGTGTGACCTTGGGTAAATTTCTATCCTTTTTAAGCCTAAATAACCATAATAGCTGTTACCTAACAACACCATTATATGAGAATAATAGCTGTTACCTAACAATAGCATTATATTTAGGAAGATATACATAAAAATACTTAGCACACTGCCTAGCCAAGAATAAACTTAATCAATGTATTCTGATATTGCTACCTATATAACAATTATATTTCTTTAATACCCATACAAGCACTTTATCATGAAGGCCATCTTCCCATTTCCTCATTCCACTTGTCCTGGGAATTAGTATGGAGTATGGCACAGTGAGAACAAGTGAGGATATGAAGTGCATCAGACTTCGGTTCAAACATGTCTTCCATCATTTTTAGCTCATCTAAAAATCGATGTTAATAATACTTCTTTCTTCTAGTGTTGTAGTTAATATTCATTGAGAGCACCATAGGTAGAATGAGTTCAGTGAAGTTAGAAATTTTGTCTGCTTTGTTCATTGGTACTTCCCAAGCATTTTACCTAGTGTCTGTCATGAAATAGGTATTGAACAAATATCTGTTAAATAGTATTAAAGTAATTTTCACACTGCCTGAAACATAATAGTTTCTTATTCCTTCATTTTTTATTCTTCATTCATTTGCTAATTGATGATTTGGAGTCCGTGGCAAAGCAATAGAATTGTCAGAGATGTTGAGCCTCAATTATTCCATAACAAAGTGGTGGTTGATTTGAGCCAGTTTTATTCCTCAGATGATCTTTGTTCCACATAGTGCTATTAAGAAATTTGACTAAGTTGCTAGCATTTGAGGGTAATAGGAGATTCCACAACAATACTCAAATTCCAGTTTCTCCGGAAAATTTGGAAGATCTAGCATGGCTATATTCTCATGAGGCAACAGTGAATAGAGTCTCTGTTTTCTTTAGATAGGTCAAGTGTGTTCCAATATGCTACAATCTCTACGACTCCCTATTGTCTCTCTGCCACTGTAGCTGACTTACTATGTACCATCAACTTTGCTCTGTGGGTTTTCTTATATCCAAACACCCCTCTCATTTATACTAACCCCCTAAATTCTGTAGGCATTTGAGTTGTTAGCACGGTTCTATAGCTTTAAAAGGGTCAGTGGGAGGGGGTGAATCAATGCATACTTTTAAGCCCATACTGGGAGTGGGGATTTAAAAGTAGGGTGAGGAGGAGCGAGAAGCATTCATCTTGTTCTGAGATGCTTAGCCATATAGATATTCCATAATGTGCTTTACATTTTATGATAAACATTTCCTCAATTTGTGAATAATAATAACATTATAAATATCACCACTGACATCATAAAAGTGCTGACATGTTTGGGATCTTTCATGGATGTTTAAATGAAAAACCCTGACTGTTTTTATAGCAGGGACATGTCCAGAAACATTAACTGTGCTTGTGTTTTGGAATTGAACATTAAATGATTTCACGGACCAATGGCATCTGAAGCAGCAGTGAGCTACAGAGAAGGTGACAGAAAACATTTGCCGCTGGTATAACCATAGCTATTAAAATGCCTCAGTCATGGTGTGGTTTTCCTAGTCTTTGTTTATGTAACTTGGTGATTTGTTGGCTCAAGAATTTTAGGATTTATTGTCCTAGGAAAAGATGACGTACAGGAAACAAAGAAACACAATCCTTTGCAACCAGCTTTAAAACATTTGGGTTCATGGGGTGTGGAATAAATGAAAGCTATCCAAAATCCAAAAAAAAAAGAGAGAGGTAGGGGAGGAGAGAGAAGAACAAGGGAGAAAAGGAGAAGGATGGAAAGGGAATAAATAGGAAGGGAAAGGAAGAAGAAAAGAGAAGAGAGGAGAGAAGAGAAGGTGAGGGGAGAGGAAAGGGAAGGCAAGGAAAAGAGAGAAGAAAAATTCAAGTAGCCAAAAGTTTCAGCCTCCTTTTTCTTAGGTCATAAAAGAAGCCTGCAATCAGAAACAAGAATAAAAAAGGTGGAGGAGAAGGAGAGAAATATGGGCAAGCAGGAGAAAATAATTAGCTAGTAGAACTGATAAAGAGTTTTATCTTTCCTTT
Source organism: Trachops cirrhosus (assembly GCA_028533065.1). Classification (NCBI taxonomy): domain Eukaryota; kingdom Metazoa; phylum Chordata; class Mammalia; order Chiroptera; family Phyllostomidae; genus Trachops; species Trachops cirrhosus. The sequence continues at coordinate 7,695 of JAPYXV010005237.1, forward strand.
CCTCTTCTCTCTTTGATATGCTTAAAAAGTAGAAAAATGAAGAAATCAAGACCACCAAGTATTTACAAGATTCTCTTATTTGATGGAATATACTGGCTTATATCAGCCTAGAAAACCATGCAAACTTTAATTCTGAAGGATTCATTCCTTACTTGCAATTCTCCCCATAGTGAAAGCTACCAATAGATAAAATATATCTTTATTTTTAACCACTCTCAGTCCCCCACATGCCAGGTCATCAAGTCTGTTTCCTCAGGAATCAGTACTTTAAACTGGCCCACAGGGTTGTAGTGGACTTTATTAATGAACAAATAAAAAGGAATGGAGGATATGTTGGGAAACCTAATTGTAGTTCTGGATTCAAGCAGCTTTCTCCTCTACCATAAATAAAGTTGATTTTTGTTGTTGTCCATCTAATTAATTCATTTATCTGTTCTTTATTTCTGAACTCAGAAACACAAGGGAAGAATGTTATTTATTGTTTCATAAAACTCCCAATTAGTGAATCAACTGGGAACCTTGATAGAGAGTTGTAAACACAGATACTCTGAGACTGAAATAATCTATGAAGTCCTTGGAGACACGAAGGTTATTGGTTCAATCAGGGCAGGGAGATTAGGCGTCACGCTTCATAGACTCAGGCCTCTCTGGCTTTTGATCTCAATCATTTGCAGTAGCTTCTATGGTGATGATGCAGCTACTTTTTGACAAGCATGGATTGTGGGGCCTCTGCAAATTACTCTGAACTGTTTTTATGGGCACAGATTGGTATTGGTGGGAATTATTTCAACATTCATTTAAGCAAATGCACAAATATTTCAGAAGCACCTACTAAGTGCCAAGCCCTACTCTAAATATACCAGTGAACAAAGGATGAAGGAAGATAAGGGGATTAGGAATTCCAGCTTATAGGAAGGTTTCCAATGTAAAATGACTTGGTCAGGCTAGGACACACTGAAAAGATATTAGAGCAAAGGCTTATGGAGGTGATGGCTTGAGTCATGCAGCTATAAGGGAAGAGGGGCCAAAGAGCATCACCCACACAGGGAAAAGCTGTTTAAAAGACAGGGATGGATGGTAAGGAGGCTGGTGATGGTGGGACACTGAGCAAAAAAAAAAGGAGAGTACTGGAGAGGTCAGAGAGGTATGAGGGAAAAAAGTAGTGTAGGGACTTGTTCCAATTGTATAGATTTGTCCGAGTGAGATGGAAAGTCATCCCAGGGCTTCATAATTTGAATTATGTTTGTAAGAAATCTTTGTGTCTACTGTAGGAATAGAAGAGAAGGGCAAGGGTCGAAGTAGGGAGACCAATCAGAAGGCTGCTACCTTTATTACAGATTGGTGAGTAGAGTACCTTTGGCCAAAGTTATCAAAATGGAGGTAGTAAAAGGTGGTCAATTTGGAGATAGGTTTTAAGTGAAAGTCAAGTGGATTTCCTGATCACCAGGATTATAAGTAAGGGAGGAAAAGGAGAGTTTACAATGAGTCTATGGTTTTTAGCCTGGGAAACTGGAAGCGTGAACTTCCAACTTAATGAGGTAGAACAGGTATGAAAGGAAGTTCAGAAGTTTAGTTTTGAATGTGTTAAGTTTGAGAAGTTTATTAGAGATCTAAGTTGGGGTGTGGAGTTATAATTGAACATATGATTCTGGAGTTTAAGAAAAATTAGAGAGAGAAATATAAATGTGGGGGGTCAACAGTCTATTGATGAGACATCAAGCAATAAGACTGAATGAGATTAATGAAGGAAGAAGGGGAAAGTATACACAGAGGGGATAAAAAATCCAAGAAATGATCAACCTTAATATTTCTGGGAGAAAGGCAAAGAATTTGTAGTCTAAGGTGAAACATATCACAAAAGACAGAGCACCTGTTTACAGATCTGTGACTATATGAAATCATTTTATACTATTTGTGTTGGTTCACATCCAGAGATATAAACCAGATTATTTAACCTTAGAATTGTTATGCCAGGCATACTTGGGAGCCATTACGTTGGTTGCCCCAAATTCCTCTTCATCTTGTTTCAGGTCACATAGAGGATGTAGGAGAGATTGTGTGTCTATGTGGTATTTCCCTCAGGTTCCTAGAGTCATTCACCATCATGTGGTTTCATGTTAGCTTTTTGAATATTTTGGATCCACAGACTGTGGCTTCAACCAGACAGAGATGAGAAATGTTATGAAATGAGCTTGTCTAAGAAATAGTCTATAAGCTATAAATCCACTGAAAATATAACTTTTATTGGGACTGAAATGGAGGGAAATTTAAAGGACATTATCAGAAATACAATGAGCTAAAATTCATTAAAGAAAGCTCATGCACAAAATGCTTTAGGCTTTAGAAACAGGAGCAGAAGCAGAGCAAGAGAAATTTCTGGGGAGTTTACGTTGATGAGAGAACTTTGGCCCAAGAAAGAGAAGGACTCACTATGAGAAAGTTCTTCCCTGAGAAAGGAGACTGGGAAAATATTAAGACATGTTTATAGGAAAAAAGTCTCAAGAGTAAATAAAATTACCTCCCCACAAGTATTTGAAATTCAAGAAATTACTAAGAGGTGTCCTTTTAAAGCTTACAAAGAGAACATTTATCATACACCCTTATGAAGAAATGCGTCCATGAGCCTTGGGCTAGAAGAACCAGGTAGCTACAGAAAATGTAGATTGTTCTGAGAGGGACAGCCATCATCCCACTGTAGCCAGCCTCAGAAACTTCCCTTATGCCCTCTGCTAATCACTGCCTCTTCAAGAGCAACCTGAACCTGGCAGCAAAGCTTAGTTTTTGTCTTGTGTTATATGTACTTTTTTGTGTCTTATTTGACCCAACATTATGTTTGTAAGAATCTTCCATATTTTGCATGTATAGCAATAGTTTGCATGCTACACCACTATGTGAGTATCCTTCAATATATTTGTCATCGTTATTGAACATTTAAGTTGTTTCCAAACTGGGGTTCTTATCAGTGGGCCACTATGAACATTCTGGTGTAAGTCTTTTAGTGAGCATA
>JAPYXV010005238.1:0-10700 GCA_028533065.1 Trachops cirrhosus
GCCCACAGCCCTTTCCGCCCCCCAGGCTGCCTTTCTGGGAGAGGCCTGGCTCTGGCAGTGGGAGACAAAGCACCAGGAGGTACTAAAGCACCTACTGTGTGCATGGTTTTGAACAAAACCGTACAGATGCTGAGACGGCCAAGCCGTGTCCTCACCTCTGAAATCGCAAGTACGTTTATAAACCCCGCACACTTCAAAGTGCGGGGTCCTAGGCCTAGGGGAGGGGGTGATGACTCCAGTGGGGGGCAGGGGTGGGACCCGGGAAAGAGTCACGGGCAAGTGGCCCTTAAACAGGGCCCTGCGTATCGGTAGTTTGTACCTGTGGACAGGTGTGGCCACGGCCTGGTGCGAACCACAGGCAGGGGGAAAGTATAAGCAAACACCTGGTGGTGGGAAGTCCAGGGGTGCGACTGGATAGGACATGGACCCATTTCAAGGGCAGTGTACAGGAGTGAGAAAAGGCAAAGGTCCTAAGTCGAGGGTCTTGAATGCCTGGAATAAAAGGTGGGGCTTCTTTCTGCCAACAGTGGGTACACTGGGAACTTTCAAGCAGGGCGGTGACACAGTCTGACCTGACCACAAATGTGGCAGCTACACCAATAACAGACCAGAGGAGGGAGAGACCACTTAGGAGGAAACAGTGAGGCCTGGGGTGGCCCGGGGCGGGGACATGGGGAAGGGACGGCGAGATGAACCTGGAGACCCTGCAGAGCCAGAATCACCAGGGAAGCACATGGGGTGGTGTGAAGAGCTCTGACTCCGGAGGCAGGCCGGGCTCAAACCCAAACAGCCTGCCTCCAAGGACTGACATGCAGGTCACCAGGGCTGTGAGCAGACAGCCCTTAGTGGGTCACAGTGCGCTTGTCAATCATCGATGCCATCCCAGCAGCTAGGACCCGGTCTGACACCTAGTAATACCAAGGGGATGCTGGGAGGATAAATAGACAGGTGAGTGAATGAACGATCCAGAGAATGAATGAACGATCCAGCGAATGAATGAATGATCCAGTGAATGAACAAACAACCCAGTGAATGAATGAACGATCCAGAGAATGAATGAATGATCCAGTGAATGAACAAACAATCCAGTGAATGAATGAACGATCCAGCGAATGAATGAATGATCCAGTGAATGAACAAACAACCCAGTGAATGAATGAACGATCCAGAGAATGAATGAATGATCCAGTGAATGAACAAACAATCCAGTGAATGAATGAACAATCCAGTGAATGAATGAGGAAAAGAAGCAGGGACAGGAGGGGGGGAGGAAGCAGCCTTGAGTGCTCCAGGAGGGGCACTTGGCTGCCTGAGCCTCTGTCCCACCAGCCCCACGCCGCCCCCACCCCCAGTCCCAGTCCCAAGCCCAAACAGCACCCTGGCACAACTCACCATCCACAAACTTTGCTACCTGATACCAGGCACTCCAAGAAAACATAAACACCCTTGACTTACTGACCTCCATCCCATCGACGCAGTACTCACCCTGCCAACTCCTCCAAGATACTGAGAAGGAGAGCCCTGGGGAGATCCCAGCCTGAGAGTCCATGATCCACCCTGAGCCTCAGTTTCCTCATCTGTAAGGTGGGGGCAGGGAGGCTCTGGCAAGGCGGTGGTTCAAGTCCCTTCCAGCTCCGCCGGCCTGGGACTCTGGACTGTGAACAAATCACGGTTTTCCACAAGGTTACCTGTTTCTCGGGGGATGGTGCCGAGAGAGGGTGGCAGCGGCACTGATCAATTCCCCCCGGGGTGGAGCGCCCTCCGAAGGGAGGTGAGATAGCAGACAGGCCAGCGTGGCTGCAGAGAAGCAGACTGGAGGGGCTGTGCCGTCGTCTCCAGGCCAGGCGCGGGGTCAGCCTGGGGAGGAGCGCCACTTCCCTGGGCAAGCCCATGTGGTTGTTGTAAGTTCACGTGGGTCACCCTCCTCTCCAGCCTGCCCTGTCTGGGTGCCGCCCTGCCCCCCCACACACACTCTCTGATGTCTCCACCCTGCAAACCCACGTCTCCCACTAACTGACCAAGCTGACCTCTGACCCCTGCGCGAGGCCCACAGGGGAAATGTGGAGCTGGGGTTTCTGTCCTCCATTCCAGTTTCTCTCGCTTTGACTGCGCAGGATTTGGGAGAGCCAGGCTCCGGGGAAGAGCTGCACTGCGAGGAGAAACAGAATTGGAGGGAGCCCACCTCCTTCTCCAGCCCGAGGGTGCTGGGGTGGGGGGTTCCAGAGGCCACAGGGCCCCCAGAGGGCGCTGCCGTGGTGCGAGGCCCCTGGCCTGCACAAACAGTGACAACTTGGCCAAAGTCAGCCACAGAGGGTGCACTGCGTGTTACAACGTAACATTTAATGCTTTAACACAAAAATTACAATGCAATATAATTGCTCTATTAACAAGATAATCACAGGTTTATTTTTTAATTAATTCATGATATGCTGCAGACAGTGTGGTCTGGTAATGAGACCAAGTCAAAAAGCTGCAGGAGGAAGAGCTTATTCTGAGCCTGTGAGGGTGCTCCTGACACAGGAGAAATAGCTCATTCGGAAACGCCCAGGAGAATGGGGGACCCGGCCTGAAAGCTTCGCCTGGCCCTTCCCGTCCCCCCTTCCTCCAGGGCAAGCTCTGCTCTCGAGCACGCCTTCTCCTGAGACACCCTAAAATATGGACCTGGAAGGAAATGCCTCGATCAGCAGGCCAGACTCCTCCTGTGACCGGACGGGAAGCCCCAGGCCCCGGGGGGCAGAAGAAAGAGCACCAGGTTCAGAGTCGGGGGGCCCACTTTCAAACACACCCCTTTCCCTTGTCACTTATGTGGACTCAGAAAACTCAGCTTGCCCTCTTAGCCTCGGTTTCCTCATTGGTGACATGGGCACAAATGAAACCTGTGCCCGAGACTTGCCCGCACACACCCTCATCTGACCCCGCCCCCCATGCCTTCTCAGACCCTTCCTCACACCCTCTGGATCCCCCCCGGCCGCCCAGTCCTTCCTCTTTCTCTGAAGCTGCCCTTCACCCTGTAGCGGAAGACGATGGTTTCCCCGGAGAACACAGTTTTCCCACGGCCCTTGCATTTTCCTCCCTGTTCCTGAGGTTCACTTCCCAGCAGTGCCCCGGCTCCCCACAGAGATAGCCCCACACCGACGATGCACCCTGCCCGGCCCCCACTCCCCAGGGTGTCCTGGCTCCCTCGCACAGACACGACCGGCACCCTGCTGTAGACACTACAGCTGCGTAACAAGCTTCCTAGAATGGCAATTTCCCCCTGATTCTGTGACTTGCGAAGAATCCCCTCTGAGGTTCTGCTGAATCGCCCTCACCCAGCTCCATGCAGCTGGAGGGGCCGCTGAGCAAGGAGCCCGAAGCTGGCCTCACCCACATGTCAGGCAGGCGGTGCTGGCCCCTGGCCGGGGAGACTGGCCCCTCCTCCTGCAGGTGACTTCCCTGCATGACAGCTCGGGACAGCACACCAAGGTGGCAAAGGAGGACGCTGCAAAGCTCTTGGGCCTAGGCCCCAGGTGGCAAACGGCACTCTCTCTGCAGTGCAATAGAGGTCACGGCAAGTCAGAGCCACCGAGGGGTGGAGCAGCGGCCCCTCCAGGCAGTAAAGGGGTGCGCATGCGTGCAGGGATGGGAGGGACGTGTGACTATCAAACAGGCTTCCACTTGGGGTCCACTTGGTGGGGAGGCGAGGAGCAGGGGGTGTAACCCTAAATCAAGACATCGGCCCAATCGGGCAGTGCAAGGCGCAGAGTGTCTGCTGGTGTGACGGGTGGGAGGCGGTGCTGCGTGGGAGGCGCCGTGGAACTGCCCGTGCCGACGTGGGCACACAGCGCACAGACACACAGGCCGGGGGGCCCGCGAGGCTCCTTAGCATCTCTAGTCCCGCTGTCATAATTCACCAAAAATACAGTTACTTACAGCAGAACATAAACGGTGCGTGCCACGTGCCCACGGGGGTCTGTCATTCAGACAAATCTCCAGAGGCGATCAAGCCCTTCCAGAAACAAGGAGCCTTGAGATGGTGCCTCCGTGGCGTGTCCCTGTGCCAGCAGAGCCCAGGGTGGCAGCTGGGGGCTCCTCAGGGCGGGGTGGGGCGAGGAGGAGGCGGAGGCAGCCTCAGCCAGAGAAAATGTGGCAGCAACGGGATGAAGTTCAACGTCAGGGAGAGCTCCTCTTAACATCGGGGCCATTTGTAGGGCACGGCACAGGCTTGTCCCCCTCCGCCTGGGAATGGAGGGAAACCCTGACTGGGACAAAGGCAGGACGTGAGCAGCTGTGTTCTGTGTCTCCGTGGGGTTCTGGGAGGAGTGGGAGGCCCCCCAGGAAGCGCAGTCTGGCGTGGAGGACACGCACCCTGACCCGGAGGAGCTGCCAGTCTGATGACGGAGACAGTTCCAAGGTCAAGGACGCAGTCTGAGGGAGGAAGACCGACTCGGCAGAGAGGGACTCACCTCCCCCCAGGGTGTCATGCCCGCACGTGTCCATGCTGAGAAGAGTGGTGTGTACGCAGGAGGGAGGACCCGGGCAGATCCCGGAGTGCCCCTGAGGAGGAGGCGGGTTTACCTCCTCAGACACTGCCTCGGAGGGCGATTCCCAGAGCGCGGGTCTGCACGGCTGGGGGAGCCAAGGAAGAGCAGCTTATTAATTTAATCCTTAAGCAAATTCACCAATTGTCGGTGGAGTTGCAGGAAGCCACGGGAAGTGGCTTCCGGGAGAGCTGGCAGCGACTGTGGGGGGAGCGGGCAGGGAGGGAGGGGGCCATGTGCCCTGAGCCCCTTCCCCAGCTCCTGCTGGCAGGGGTGGGGGGGCGGGGAGGGCCTCTCTGTCCCTCCTCTCCGTCTCTTCTCCAGAAGCAGAACCTGAAAACTGCTCAGGAAGGACTTCAGCCACATCAGCCAAGAATAGAAATAATCCTAAAACACTGAGTTACTCAGTGCTTCCAGTGCTTCGGATATGGAGCATACATTAACTCATTTCATCTTTTTTTTTTGTTCTTTCTCCAGCTTTATCAAGCTATAATTGACAAATGAAACTGATCATTTCATCCCCATAAACGAGGCAGGAGTCATCAGGACCCTCATTTTACAAGTGGGAACGCGGACGCACTGAGAGTTGAACTCACCTGTGGCCCAAGGTCACGGAGCTCGTAGATAGGAAAGACAGGAGGGTCCCAGCCGGGCTGCAGGTGGTCTTAGCCTCTCTGGGATTCTGCTCTTCCACACCCTTGTCTCTCCCTCCTTCTCTCTCTCTCTCCCTGTTGGCTTCTGTCAACAAGAGAAGGGATCAAGGAGACCCAGGTTCCTTCCTCCCACCCCCAGGAGGATTGTGGGCCAGCTACCTCCCATGCTGTCCCCGAGTGTCCTCCTGGCTATCCCCCAGCTTCAAAGTGCCGGGGTGACCGCCTCCCTTAATCCCTTCCCATCATCCCCCACCCAACCTCCCATCTCCATCCCTCTCTGCCTCCCAAGCGGTGGGGTGAACAGATGAAAATCTGCGCTTCCCCTCAAGCCTCCTGGGACGGAGGGTCCCAGGCCTTCCAGCCTTACAGGGACTCTCCTGCTCGCATGGTGAGGCCTGTGCCAGTGGCCTTCTGGTTTGAGAGAAGGCCCCTGGGAGCCCGCCCGGGCCGGGCCGGCAGCCCGACTCTCAGTCCCCACGGAGGCCCAGGCCGGTTAACCTGTTTGGAGAGTTCACCGGTTAGCGGGTAAGGAGTGAGAAACCGCCTGACCAGCCAGCAACCCCACCCGGGCCACTGTCCCTGGTCCGGCTCCAGCGCTTCTCCAAGAGATTCCTCATTACCATCGTAATGCGAGGAGCATATGCAATGAGGTATCAGAGCAAATCCCCAGATTTAAATTCATTAACAGTCGCTGGGAGTCTTCCGTGCGGAGGTGGAATTATCGCTAAACTGCTTTTAACTCACCAGCTGTGCACCAAACGGCAGAGGAGGCTGGCTCTAGGGTTGGGGGCGGGGGGCTGGAGGGCTGCTGGCGTCTGGGGGCCCACGCTCCAGCCCAGGGGTGGCTGTGTTTTCTAGATTCCGTGCAACACCCTAATGATGAGTGAAAAATTCAATCAACCAGCTGGCTTGTCCACTTAGGAACAAACAGCCTTCCCGACGGATATTGATGTGGCTGCGTGGTTCGGGTTAAGTTTCGTGACCCTGCGTCTCCTGCTCGGCGTCTGATGGATGATGGAGGAAATGGCTCTCTCTCCCCTCCCAGGCGTGGCGCGGGGGCCCTCTGCCAGGCTGGACCCTGTTCGGGCAGCAGGCGCCCCCTCCAGGAAGCATCTCGGATGCTCGCCTCCACTCCCAGGAGGACAGGGCCGGCCGTGACCTTGCTGAGCTCTGTCTCCTCTGCGCACCAGAGAATCCTCAGAGCCCAGCCAGCACCTGGCAGGAGAGATATGCCCCACCGAGATTCACTGAATGAATTAATTGATCGATTAATTGTTCAACCTCTCTGCCCGCCATGTCAATCACAGTGGCTGACTGGTAGCTTCTCGATAAATATTTGCTGAATAAATGTTGACTGATAGGTGATAAGTGGTCGGTGCAGGGGTGGGGTGCAGGAGAGAAGGTTAGGACTCGGGAATTCTGTGCTTTATTCAACAAATACTAATTGAGTGACTAATCGGGACGATGGTTAATATTTATATTGGGTTTCCTATCTACGAAGCACAAGTTCACTCATTTAATATTTATAACAGCGCTGTGTGGAGAATTCCGATACTAGTCTCATTGCTCAGGTGTGGGAACCAAGGCTGCCCAGCCGCTGAGCAAGGGAAGCGGGCACTGGACTCCGGAGGGTCAGGGTCAGGGCAGTACAGCCCAGTGGAAGTAAAATATGGGTCATGTGTGTGTGATTTTAAGTTTTCTAAGAGCCCCATCCCCAAGGGCCAATAAGTGTGAGATTAATTTTAATAAGATACTTTACTTAACCCACTATATTCAAAATATTATCAGTTCAACATATAATCTGTATAAAAAAGAATTGAGATATTCTGCATTCTTGTTTTCATGCTACGCTTTCAAAACCCAGTGTGCGTTTTACACTCACAGCCTTCTCAGTGCAGACTCGACATCACAGGTGCTCAGTGGCCGCAGGCGGTGAGCGAGAGTCTGGATTCTCAGCCGCGGTGCTCCACCGCCGCCCACTCCCCCCCGTGCGCGTGCACAGCGTGGGACGCTGAGGACACAAGATGGACGGGGCACGATCCCTTCAGGGAGCCCAGTTTGCTGGGAACAATCCACGGGATTTGACAACGGGACGTGACTCGGGTCTGGGGAGATAAGAGGCGGTAAATCGTGGTGAGAGGATGGTGTTGTAGACTTACTTATGCAGAAGGAGCCTGGGGGTCAGGCACTCCAGGCAGTCACGGGAACCTTCCGGAAAACAGCAGCCTGAGGTGTGCATCAAAGTTCGCCAGATGGGCAAAGAGGCAGAGAGGAGCACGTGCAAAGGCCCGGCTGTGGGAAGGCGGACAGCGAAAGCCTGAGACTGCAGGCTGTCTGTCCAGGACGGTGGAGTCACAAGTCTGAGGTGCGTGGTGGGTATTGGAAACTGAGGCTGGGGAGGTGGGCAGAGGCCAGGGCACACCAGCTGCACGTAAGCCGCACTTGAACTTGGCCCTGCGGAACATGGGGAGACACCGGAGGATTCTAAATGAGAAAGTGATAGACTAAGAGGGGCATTTCAGAAGGGAGTCAGAGGAGCTTCTCCTGGGGACCGGCGGCTGTGGCCCAGGCCTGGGTGAGGCTGCAGAGGCCGTGCGCGGCGTGGACAGGAGAGAGGGAAGAAAGCCAACGGGGCTTGGTGACTGTGCGGGATGGGGAATGAGCAGAAAACTGGGGACGCCCACCTTGGCTGGTCCCCACCCCCAGAACAACAGGCCACAGGGCAGGACCTTGACCTACTTCAGGTCCAGGCCTGAGAAGGAGTTCAAGATCATCGTTCTCAGGTGATTGTGTAAATCCCTCCCATCCCATAGTCCATCCCCAAATACACCCCACCTGCCCACCCACGCACACACATACACCTGGGTGCCGCGCAGACGCATGAACTGGTAATCCCAGCGCGGCCGGGCAGCCTGCTCTCCCAGGTCCCAGGACAGACACCTCACTGTTCAGAGACTGCAGACCAATGAGCACGAGGCTGCCCGCCCCTCCCCCACCCTGTAAAGCTGTCCCCCCAGAGCCGCCAGCTCGGTCCCTGTGCGCTAACGAGGGCCCTGCACTCCCGGAAGGCGGGCGCTGCCGTTCTGGGACATTAGCTTCCTATTAGGAGTCACTTTCCGCTGCAAACACAAACATAGTGGGGAGGGCGGGCAGCGCAGCGCAGGGGCTGGCCTGGGCTGGTGGGAGCGCGGTGTGCCCCCAGGAGCGCTGTGTCCACTCGACTGAATTCGCCTCACGCGCTGCAGGGAGCCCAGGAACGGGGTGAAGGACGTGGGGGGATATTTGACAGTGAAGAAAAAGTTGTAGACTAGAGAAATGTAAGTGCAGAGGAACACCTGGATTTGCAGGTGGGGAAACTGAGGCTCATCGAGGGGAAAAGGGCTGCCCAAAGTCGGATGGGGTTGGGGATGGGGTCCTGGTTTAGCTCATCCTAAGCCCGCAGCCCTGGTGACCCCTTATCTGGCGGAGGGGCTGACCCTGGCCAGAGGAGGTAGGTAGTGGAGGGTGTGACAGGGACCTGGGCCAGGTGGCCTGGGGAGGGGGAACCAGAGGGAACCAGCAGAGTGAGAGGACTCCCTTTAGTCACCTCTGAAGCCAAGACTAGCAAGGTGGTGGAGTGGGCTCCTCCTGAGGCTGAATGAACGTCTCCCTCTTGTTCAGGAGACCGAAGGCTCTGGAAAGGAACAGCTGCTGCCGGCTCCGCCCCCACAGGCACAGGTGTCCCACGTGGACAGGTGTGTCTCCATAGGGCCTGCCCATTCTGCCACGCACAGACCCACTCCTGCAGCTCAGGGCACCATCCTGCCCACAGACACGCATGCACAGCAGTGAGGGCACAGCAGGGGGCGGCGGGGGCCCAAATCAACAACAAGGCCCCCCAGCAGCCTCCAGAGCTGCCGCCTGGGCCCTGGCCCTGACCCAACAGGGAGGGGGCCTGACAAGGAGTATTCCCAAGCTGGACCAGTCTTGGGCTTACCATCCCCCTTTTTGATAACAAACATTTTGGAATGCCCTCTCGAAATAAAACGAAATTATAGAGAACATAACCTACTTCCATGGGTGATTTTAAACACCCTGATTGTAATACAGAGGAGAAATAGATACAGGGAAGGTTATAACATGACAACGTGTATCTCACTATGCTTGCACACGACCACCCGCGGAGACCCACGCGTGAGTCAGACGCTCGCACCCGAACCCGTCACGGACGCCGCAGCTGCAGACGCTGACGGGCCGGGCAGGCTCCCGTCCGGATGGTGGCGCCGGGAGCAGCCCTGCCGCCCGAGATGTGGTTTCCCGGCTGGTGCACAGTTCCTAGTAAAATGCTCATCGAAACAAGGTCTCATCCTCCACATCTACAGGAAAGGTTATATCCATACGTGTATGAACAAGTCACATGGAACCGTGTCGGTGTCAGACAAACACGCACAGGTGTCTTTCCTATGTGACATCTGGCAGGAATGTCGCATCCTCAGCCTGCCCACTATACACCGGAGTGCTCTCAGATGGTGGCAGTGGCCCAAAGCACCCCTTCGGGGTGGTCCTGCCCTCCACTTCGGACCCTGTCTGCAGCTCAGTGTCCAGAGAGCAGCTGCCCACCCCAGCGGGCTGAGGGCGAGGACACAGGACAAAGAATGGGAAACTAGTTTGAAAAACAGTGGAGCACGTGACGCAGGTGAGGTGGGGTCGTTACCGCCGGGGCACAGGCTGGGGGCACAGGCTGGGGGCAATAGCTCGACATCGAAGCGAGCAAAGCAGACACATCCAAGCCGGGACCGTGGCACGTGTCATCTGCCAGGCAGGTCTTGGGGTCCTCTTTGCACAGGGTGGGGGGGCCGAGGCTCTGGGAGGTTAATTACTTGAGTCCAAGTTTATCTGAATCCAAAGCCCCTCCTCTTTCTGAGACCCGCTTGCCCTCAGGAAAGGCTCCAGCGAGGAGCGGGTTTCTGCACAACGATCGGTTCCTCCAAGCACAGAGGCAGAGCGCTCTCCAGCGGGCAGGGACGGGTGGCGGGGGCCGCCCCAGGTGGGCGTCCCAGCGCGGGCAAAGGCGTGGAACGCGCACTCAGCCAGCGCGAGGCCTGAGCTCGCTGGGGAGAGGGACTGCGTGGAGCTGCCATGGAACGTAACTCTGGGAAAGGGGGTCTTCCCGACAGCAGGTGGCCTTGGATGATCAAGGAAGGAGTTCGGTCTTGACCTGGTGGGACTAGGAGCCTCTCAAAGTTCTTGAGCAAGGGAGCGAGGTGCCGGATCTGCCTTTCCACGACGCCCTGGCGTAGGCTCACTGGCCTTTCTTCTCCAGGCCCCCAAACGAGGCCCAGCTCCACACCTGCTTGTAAGACAGGCCTCTTCCTGGGGTGCGTGCTGTGCTGTGGAGGAATGCCTCCCAGCCTCCTCGAGCCGTCTTCAAGCCATAATTAATTGTACAGTCACGAGGATCTAATTGCCTCCCCCCCACCAGCACCCCAGAGAGGATGGGCTGTACCTGGAAGAAGGTGTATTCAGAAAAAAACAAGTTAATTAACAC
>JAPYXV010005239.1:0-10699 GCA_028533065.1 Trachops cirrhosus
CCCCCCCCCCCCCCCCCCCCCCCCCGCAGCCTGCTTAACTGATGTTTATTTTCTCTCACCTGTCACCTCCCATTGGACAGGGAAGGAGCAGGTGTCTCCTTATCTCGGTTTCAGACCACCGCCCTTCCCTTTGCAATTTACTGGATAACCCAGTTTATTGAAGCACGTGCCATGAGATGAATGTGAACATCGAACCAAATCCTCCGCAGCTGCACTCATCTATAGCTCCCTACTCACAATGACCAGCTTTTCACACGTCAGTCACTGGCTTCATAAAAGTAAATTCAAAGCTTAATAAAACTTAACTGTTTTCTTTTTCCTCTGGCATACATCTGTTGGAAACATATTTGCCATGAGAAAAATACATAAAAACATGATTAAAATCTTCTAGAAAAGGTAACTTGTAACTGGGTTTTATTAGAACACAATATTTTGGGTTTTTAGCATGTTTGTCTCTAAACAGATTATGTAATATGACATTTAACAAGGGTTTTTTCAGGGGTGTAAAACTTATACATATATGTCCATATACCACATGTGCTGTCATGACAGGAGGGAGGTAAAGAGTAATATTTGTGGATAGTGGGTGCTCTTAATGTTTTCCCTGAATGCCTGACAAAGATGAGAGAAAGGCCTGTTCTTATTGGGGGCGTGGGGTGGAGTTGGAATCACGTTAAGATCTCGTGGTTGGAGAAGAGTGAAGGGAGTGTACCATCTCTGGAGACTCAGAGGTTCATCTCATGACATAACACAAATTCCTCATGAAGTCAATTGCCTCAATGATGTCCAATTAATTTAGAAGAGTAAATCATCACTCACAGTTGTTTATTTAAAAATTCAGTGTACAGAATGCCTATGAGTACTCAAGTTTCAGTACAAACTTGGTGTCCTAGGTTGTAAGAGTTAACATATGATTTTGGTTGGTGTCTTTCCCTGATTTAATATATTGAATAAAGACATCAAGAACAATATAAAAAATAATGTATACTCTTAAAAAGACACTGAGTTTACTACATCAGAGAAAAATCTGTGATTCTTTTATTTTAAAAAACATGTACATAATAAAATTGTTTCAACACATAACTTGGACTATACTGCTTTCAGGGTGAGATCTTGCTGGTAGCAATGCATCAATGGTTAGACAGTCTTTGCTTTATGGGAAGATTCTTTGGCAGCTTTTGGCTCAGCTGACTATTTAGAAGGGACATAATTACAGAGCTAACTTTCATTTGGGATTTAACAGGTGAAAATACAGTACAAATTTTTTCATGGGAAAGCCATAGAGTTAAAGAACAAATATGGTTTTAGGCTTATTTATGTACCTGAGAAAAGATGGTAGAACCAAAATCCATAATCAACCACAGGAAAATATCTTATCTATCTGTTTTCTATTTAAGCCTATGTTAATTCCAAGGGTAAGTACTGTCTTTTAAAGACAAATGAAGAAACAAACCTTTGAGGCCAGTGCTTTTCAAATAGCAAGCAAGGTATTACTTAATGTCAGTATCATTTGTTATTTTTCTGTTCCATTTAATATTTGTTCAAATGCCAATATCTGCTCATTTTCAACAGGATATGTTCTTGGAATTACTTTTTTAGTATTCAATAAGGAGATATGACGATCCATTTATACTTTTTTGAAGTTCCCTGTACAAGCAAAGACTTGTCAGTGTAGGATGGTTTAGGTCCACGTAGACAGAATTATAAAACTAAAAACCAGAAGAGCTAGCAGGTAGAGTTTGCATATCTGTGGACTTGTGTAAAAAATTTTTACTTTGCTTTTTATTTACTGAATTTTTCTTTCACATTTACAATTTTTAAGAAAAGCCTCATTTTCTTCCCTTGTTTAGCTGTAACTGTAAATTAGGCCTAGATATCCATATATCTTTCAAATGTCTTTAAAAATTAGTTCTGCCACATAAAGAGCAGCTTAAACACCACCACGAGTCTATTTGTTATTCACTGTGTACTCTGAAACTAATGGGACATTTAACTCCGTCACGTCTAATTTTCTTCCTCCTCTTGTTTTGAAGGAGACTGCTGTAACAGTGAAAACTACAAGGTCTGTGTCGTCTGTGGTGGTGTTGCGGGGGTTAGGAGAGCTGCTGCTCTTAGTCACGTTCACTCGTTCAGCCCCCGAGCCAGCAGCACCTCCGGGGACCAAGAACAGGTCTTGCAGCATTTTCTGGGCTGCCCCAGCAAGGCAGTGTCAACATTTCTTTAATGTGGATCTGAATCTTTAGTTATTTAACATTGTAGCAAATCCTTTAGAACTCAGAGTAGATCAACAATTGCCATGTTTTATCCACCTGAATTAGGGTATTATCCTTATTTCTCTCAAGATGGAAAACCCTTTAATGGAGGGATGCTGCAGAACAGGAGGCTTTCTAAGCACCGCAGGAAAACCACTGCTGACGTTGCAAAACTTGTCCCTTGGTGGAGATCCGAGGCTTTTGCCGTGATTGACTAGGAAAGCCGGGAACCATGTTGGGATAGAAATTGGAGCAAGAGAATAATATATAAATATTAGAATAACATTATAATAGAATAATATATTATATATTATAATAATATAACATTATACTATTAATAATAGAATAATAGAATTATTTGTTATTTACTATATATTATTATATTCCAGTATAATAATATAATGGTATATATTATTATAATAGAATAATACATAAAAAATACTCCTCAGCCTTCACCAGAAACCACCATCCTGACTGGTCAGAAATGAAAGTGAAACACTTGCCCAACAGGAATCTGAAAATTCTGGAAGTTTTACGAACACTACTCTCACAATGGCTTTAGAAATGAGGCCAAAACATTTATGGGGCTTTTATTTCTATCCAGACTGCTACAATTATGATCACCAGATAAATCCACAGACCTATAGAGCTAATTGCCCAAATGATGAGATTTTCTGCGGCGACCGCCTGCAGTGGCTATAGGTAAAAAGCACAGCACTTTATACTTCAATATGTTTGCATAAAATACTGAATTCAAGTTTAAGTGCTTTGGAGAATTTGTTCATTATAAAGTTAAAGAAGCCACGAGAATTGCTCAAAAGGCCAGACATGACCATGTTTTGCCAGTTTTTTTTTTTCAGACCATTTTATCTGCACATTATTGAAGATTTGTCACAGGTATGAAAAAGTACAATCATTTACACACAAAAATATAAAAATATAAAGTCTATGAAAAGTATTTCAAGATGCTATTTTCTCTTAATAATAGAATTCTATTAATAATAGTATATATTTCTTTGAATGTCAAGCCAAAATGTCACAAAAAATGCTAGAGTTTTTAGATGATGGTACTTACAAACTTAGCATTTATAGAGGTTTCCTACAGAATATTTGTTGAGCTTAAATTAGATCAATAACCAGGGAGAAATTTTAGAATCAACTATTAAATGTGAAAGAGTAGAATCAACTTTCCAAACTAGAAACATGCAAAATAGAGCTTGAGTAAATTATTAACCAACGATATTTGTTGTTATGTTGCATCTAGAGTATGTTGAGTTTACTTTGCCTCTGGATAACTTCATGTCACTAGTTGTAATTCTACCTTTTAGTGCAACATAAAATAGGTCAAATCCTTCTTTCAAAAACCAGTGCTCCAAGTATTTGAAGACATCAGTCATACATACCAGTCTTCTCAATATATCATTCCTCAAGTAACAGATCTCTCAAATCATGTCACTTTCCCAAATCCTTTTGGGAAAAAGATTAGGTCATACTTGTTAATTTAAAAATTATTTGTTGAGTGCTTATACTATGTCAGACATTGTATGTTATTAACATTACTAACAGTAGAAGGCAGTAACAATCCACGCAGTCAGATAGTTTGTCATCATAGAAGCCGAGAGAATGAGATGAAGCACATTTTAATAAAAATCTTTTCTATAACTTTCCCATTGTTTTGTACTACTGTGCTTTTAAAGTTAAATTATGGGCTGTTACTTCTGAGGTCTACTTCAGAAACCAATAGACCACACACCCTACTCACCAAAGACTGTAGAATTACCTAAGTATTACTATATTGAAGTGTTTTAATACTTGTAGACAAGTTGTAGAACACAAGCACTGGTCTTACTGGAGACTCCCCATAATGCAGGGAAGATTTGCTGGGGCATGGTCATTTTCCCAGTCTAGCCTTTCAACACTCCACCTTTGCATTGGATTTCTGATTTTCCCCACCTTGCAGGAAAGGACAGAATGCAGATGGCTCTGCCAGTCATCCCCTCTGTCTTCTATTTCTCCCTATTTCCTGCTTCTTAGCTTTTGGTCTATGCTCATGAACATTATATCCTCAGTTTCTCATCTTGGTAAATTATAATTTACTTAGTCACCCAACTTGTGAGTCACTTAGAGGCCTCCTTTCTCCTTCCATTGTCCAGTAGGTAATTTAGATTTATCCATCTTAATTTCCACAGAACTCTTTAATCTGTCCCTTCTCCTTTGCAAGGACTGGCATTGCCTTTACTGAGGCCCTCATCATTTCTCGTGGAACAGTTTCCATCCTCTCCTAATTGGTGCCCCTTCCTACCATGTTGACTTCCCCTTCCAGTATACTTTTTATGTGATAGCCAAAAATATCTATCAAAGTTGCAGTATTTCGGCTTTCTAGTACAAAAATGTTTTGTCACTAAATTTTAATGCTCTAAAGTAGTGTAAAAGACTCTTTGTATTTGGATGCTGCTGGCATGCAAAGATTCAGATGCTTTTGTTTCTCCCCAAATCCCCTGTGCTTTGCCTTAAGAGTTACTGGCAGTTCTCTGGGTGGATCATGCTCATTCCTGTACATGAGTTCTCCCCTTATTCTTCCTATTGGACATAAAACTCTGTTCTTTCTAGTCTGTCTTATGAATTTACATTCATTTCCAAAGACCTATCTGAAATTTCATCTCTTTAAGGAAGCCTTCCAGACTCTTCCCTGTAGTATCAAACATTTTCTCCAATGGTCTTGTGGGTGCTAATACAGAACTTAATTTATGATACTGAAATTTCTTGTTTGTAAGTCTGTCTGAGCCATCACATTAAAGCACTCTCATGAGGACAGAAACTGAAATTTATTTCATTTTTATATTCTCAGTGTCTAGAATACTTCCTGGAACATCCTAAATATTTATTAAATAAATGTAAGTATCCAAAGCAGAGTTACCTTTTTCAATTCTGCTCTGCAGTTTTTTTGTTTCAGAAATAAATGTAACATTATCAGTGTGTGCTTTACCACAGTTGATGAGTTGAGTTTTATTGAATTGTCAATGACTAAATGTGGCAGAAACTACTTGTGATATTTCACTTTTCTAGGAGGACTTAGTACATACAATTGAAGAGAGTGCCAGAATTTGGGGCGGCAGGAATAATATTGTGAATATTTTGCTTCAAAGGTGAGTAGTGATTTCTCTGACAGCATCTTGAATATATTCTAGATATTGTTCTTTGGTTTAATTTTCATATCACAGACAAACGGCTGCTGTTTATCTGCTCACTTGACTTCAATGAAGTTCAGAGAGTACAGGGACTAACACAGAGCACCTACTCTGCACCTATGGTGGAAAGAGCACAGCTTTCTGATCAGACAGCCCTAAGTGGGAATCCCGTGTTTACATTCTTGGGGTGTAATCTTGGGTAAGTTAATTAACTTCTCTGAGTCTCAGTTTCTCCATCTAAATAAAAGCTACTATGTAGGGATTTGGGGAGATTAGATGATATACTGTAATTTTGATCTGCGGTTGAGAATGCATGTACGTGGAGGGCCGACTTAATACTCAGATTTCAACTGCATGGGTGGTTGTGCCCTTAACTGTTGTTGTTCAAGGTTAACTGTAATACATATATGTCAAAGAAAAAAAGTAAATTTAAAAAATAAATATTTCATACATACTAAGGAGGAGGGATTCTTTAAAAATAATTCTTTATTTTTTATTACCTATGATAGAAATGCTCATGGGAGAAAAATATATGCACATAAAGGCTTACTAATAATGTACTCTTGGTAGTACTGAACACACTAAATAACTATTACTTTTCCACAACTGACTTTGAACATGTCCTGTTGGTTGCCTCCACACTGCCTTAATGAAACTCTGATACCACAAGTTTCCTCACATTCAATTATTAACAAATAGTCCAGTATTCAGGTATTAAAACACCCAGCTTCATAGAATATAAAGACAGTGATCTCTTTCTCACGTAGCATGACACAAATCAGTCTGACGGGGTTGTTCAGAAGGGGGGGCCAGGGACTGGACTGTTTGGGTTGCAATGCTCAGTTTTTCACCCCCTAGCCATGCAATCTTGAGCAAGTCTTGACTCTACAATTTCTTTATCTTTAAAATGCGGAGAATCATAGTATCATTCTAATAAGTTTGTTATGTGAATTAAATTACTAACACATATAAAGTTGACACACAGTAAGTGCCATTCAAGTGTTGCTGATTATGATACAGGTTAAAAATTTTTGACTCTTCTCCTCATACCCCAAGCTTGGATATCAGGTATGGGGGAGAGGAGGATGGTCAATTTCTTTGTTTGTTTGCTTCAAGGATGGGTGTAGGAGACTGGGTTGGAAAGAAGCACAGTGGTCAATGTAATTTTTATTTATTTAGTGGTATTTATAATTATTTTGTTTCTTAAATGTCTTCCCAAATGGCTGCTAGGTAGTGGCTATTTTTTGCATGAAGGTCCACTGAGGTTTGGTTGGGGACACCCTCACTCCCCATGCGACTTGGACCTCCAGGGTTGTGCTCCTGAGGTATTGGAAAGAGGGAGTTGGCATACTGAATGGGGGAGGTCGCTGGAGTTTCAGGCTGGGAAGAGGGTCAGGAGATCAGACTGGAGAATGTTATATTTGAAATGCTTGAGAGACATCAGGTAGAGATGTCAAATAGGTGGGTGGTATAGTCAGTTCAGGGATAAAGTCTGGGAATACACATTTGGGAGTTCTATTTAAAGCAATGGGATGGGATGGGTTTATCCAGATTGAGTGGAGCTAGAGAAGAGAAGAGGTCTAAGAATTCAGTCTAGGGAACTGCAGTGTTCAGAAGTCAGGAAGATGAGCTTGCAAAGGAGACCAGGAAGCAACATTTGGTGAAATGGGAAAAACCAGGAGAGTGTAGTATCCTAACAACTAAGTGAAGGAGGTATTTCAAGGAGGAGGGCTGTATAGAAAGGGATGCCCAAGCTGAACTTAAATGTGTTTAACTGTGTTCTATGCTTTCTTTGATTACAGTTTTCCCCAATCTTTTTCCTTCCCTTCCTTCCCCCATTCCTTCCTTCCTTCCTTCCTTCCTTCCTTCCTTCCTTCCTTCCTTCCTTCCTTCCTTCCTTCCTTCCTTCCTTCTTTCCTTCCTTCCTATGGTTTGCTTGTTTTTATTTCATTCCACCTATCCTAGAAACCCCCTCAGATGCCTCAGACAATGAGTCTTGCCCTAAAAATAGCATTTGTTCCTTAAAAAATATGAGACTGGCCTAGACTGAATGTGCCTGAAACAAAAACATTACATACTTAGAGTTTTCAGAACTTGTTACTGCTTGCCAAGAGTGACATCTTGTTCAACTGCCTGTCATTGGGAGCTTTATTCTGCCTTCACTTTCCATTTGAACTCTCTAAATCCTTACTAGATATATTCACAGTTCTGGGGCTTTCTCTCATTAATAAGATACTCACTCTTTTAAATGAATTGGTGTTTAATTGTGCATTAGTGTTAATATTGATAAAAATGATTGAAGTACTAATAGAATATTTAACTTATGTTATTAATAAATCTACTAGGATTTTCCTATAGTCTTTCTTATATGGGTCAAGGCAGGAATTTATCATGATTCCAGCCAGATTCTTCTGGGTTAGCTGATGATGTCATTTCAATTAGGTTAGCCCATCCTTGCGGCACAGTATGACCAGCAATAGGTGGAAAAGTGTCCAAGTGTTAAAGCCCAAAGTAGTGACACATCAATGACATCTGATGTCAGGTTTATAAGAGGACAACCTTACTTACTATCACTGGACCCTTTATGCTGGTACAAGTGACTTGGGCATTTCGTTGTAAATAATGATCTGTTATATTCTACCTCCTACAATCTGATTGATGGATAAATAAAGTATGGTATATATAGATAAAAAATGGTGTATTATGACATACTGAACCCCAGCTAAAATGAAAAAAACAGAGCTACATGTATTAATATCTCTCAAGATAATTGAATTTAAAAAGCAAAATAAAATATCCCAAATAACATGAATTTATATGTGTTTAAAATAGTAAATAGTTTAAAATGTTTAAAATAGTAATAGTTTAAAATATAAATACAAAATAGTACATATTGCTCATAACTGCATATATATGTTATAAAGTTATAAAAACATGGATACAAAAACCACCCACCAACTTTAGGAGAGCTGCTATTTCTGCAGAGGCAGGCAAAGGAATGGGATAACTTGGCAGTTACAGAAAAATCTGACCTAATATTAACATATACTAAGTATCAGAGTTGAAAAATATTTCACAATTAAAGTTAAAATAAAAAAAACTATCTCATATGAATGATTTTCTTTTCAAAATGTTACTACAAGTATCTCTTTAAGAAGAGTCTCTTGTGGGAAAATGAGAATCATCTTCTGAAAATATTGGCTGCTTACACCATTCCTAGCTAAAGATATGGATTGTCACTTTTGTGACTTTATAAGGGCTTAGTTAACTCTCATTTAGGCGATTAATCCACTGAAATGTTCTTCCTCCTCAGCTTTACTAAATATAAAACTTTAGACATTAATACCATGTGGATAATGAAATCACATTTTGAGGGTAATCTAAATATCTCTCTTTTCCTCTAGGAGACCTGCTTGTCTGCGCAAAAATCTGTGCAAGGGCCATTGGGCCACTTTGCTGTTCATGTGACATCTGCAGCCAAGTCAAAGTCTATGCAACAATAACGAAAGATGTGTTCAAAAACACCTGAGTCCTCCTCTTACTTGCCTTTGCCTGAAAGCAGCAGTAAGAAAGATGTCCTCAATAAGAGCTTCGTATTCATGATTTCTGCATTCAGTGAACTGACGACAATAAAGAACACGAGGAATGGCCTTGTGTGTCACTGCGGTTACCGCTGGCTCAGAGTTTTGCCAGCAAGACCCTTCGGATCTTTAGAAAGGGAAGAATGAGGCTCCTACGGCTCATTTTAATCATCAGTTTTTCTCAGCATTACCTTAACTGTAATTCTGTTGATTTTTTTTTTACCCCTCTACTACAATATAATGTCAAATTTTCCTTGAAATGCAGGAGAGTAGAAGATGTTGATATTTTTTCAATTTAAATCTACTTCTAAAATATTTTTTGATTCTAAAATTAAAAAAGATAATCTTTGACTCCATTCATTGATGTAGCAATTGTTTTTTAGGTGCTTACCTCATGCTAGGCACTAGGGATAAAGATGTGAACATACCAAAGTCTCTGTACTCAGAGAACTTACATTTTTGTGGGAAAATGAGCAACAAAATCAAAAAAGAAAGAAAAAAGAAGGAAAAAGAAAGAAAGAAAGTATATATAGAAAATGGTGATTAGTGCTGTGGAGAACAATAGAGGAGGCTAAGGGATTAGGGAATGTAGGAGAGCACTGGAAGTTTTACATAGAGTTTTCAGATAAGGCCTCCCTAATGAGATAACCTGAAGGCAGGAGGACTAGGACACAAATATAACTGAGAAGAGCATTCTTGGAACAAGCAGGAGCAAATGCAAAAGTCTTTGAGTGAGACCAGGTTTGGGGTGTTTCAGAACATCAAGAAGGTCAGTGTAGCTGATGCAGAAGGAAGAGTGAGAGGACTGGGGAACCAGGTATTTAACTGTGTTTGAATGAATAGTCTGGGTGAAGGTAACTTAAAAATAGTAATTGAAGAGAGATTTTTGGAGAAAAATGGGTCAAATCAAATGTATACATTTAGACTTCGGGCCAAGACAGAGGCATAGGTAGACACACTGTGCCTCCTCACACAACCAAAATAAGGACAACAACAATTTAGAAACAAAATAACAACCAAAACTGCCAGAAAATTGAACTGAATGGAAGTCCGACAACCAAGGAGTTAAAATAGACACATTCATGCAGACCAGTAGGAGGGGCAGAGTCAGACGGCTGGGCGGAGAGGAGTTGTGGCACAAAAAGTGGTGGCACCGGGTGCACAAGGCACCCTGGGCATGCAAGATGGCAGTGGGTGGACCCTGAGTGTGCAGTCAACGGCTGACAGACCCCGGGCATGGGGTGGGCAGACCCAGCGAGGCAGCGATTGTGAAGTGAGGCATGGCGCACAAGGCTTAGGAACCTCTAGGACATCTTTAAACATTCCAACATCCAAATTATAGGGGTACCAGAAGGAGAAGAGGAAGAGCAACAAGTGGAAAAGTTACTTGAACAAATAATAAAGGAGAACTTCCCCAATCTGGCAAAGGAAATAGACTTCCAGGAAGTCCAGGAAGCTCAGAGACTCCCAAAGAAGTTGGACCCAAGGAGGAACACACCAAGGCACATCAGAATTACACTAGCCAAGGTAAAAATGAAGGAGAAAATCCTAGAAGCAGCAAGAGCAAAGGAGACAGTCACCTACAAAGGAGTTCCCATCAGACTGTCAGCTGATTTCTCAAAAGAGACCTTGCAGGCAAGAAGGGGCTGGAAAGAAGTATTCCAAGTCATGAAAGGCA
>JAPYXV010005240.1:0-10698 GCA_028533065.1 Trachops cirrhosus
GCATGGACGTCCGTGTCAGGTCACCCCGAGCTCACCTCACGTTTTTCCTCTCTCAGAGGCCCTCCCGTGTTGTGGCCCGACACACTCTGTCACGTGGCCCCGCTCTCTTGTCCTCAGAGCACCTACCACTATTGGGAATCCCCTCACCCATCGATTTCCATCGTCCGCCTCCCTTCCTCTCCGGGCAAGGGCAGCCTAGAAGTGGGCCCCTTCCAACGCCCACTGTTGGCAGATGACATCGGCAAGGGCTGTACCATCTGCGCCCAGCTGCATAAATAAGTCCCATTTTCTCCCGGACATGTTCTACTCAATCTAAAGAACCCACAGGCAAACTTCCGAGCGAACCTAACAATCGCCTCATTCGGCAGGTGAAGCGCTATCCCCGGCCACAGTGAGGATCCAGGCTGAACCTCTCAATGGATATCCCTGCCCACCCCCAGGCCAGTGACCCTCCTCCTTCCAAGGGAGTCTGTGAGGAGGGGCCGAGCCCCCTGCAGGGAGCTGAGGCTGAGGCTTGCACTAACCCAAACGCAGAGCTGGGGTGCAGGCACCCACACTTTTCCAGTGAGAACTGTAGGAGAACAACGCATTAACCTCCATGTTCTGTCTGTCCGCCTGTCTCTCCCCCTGCCAGGATAGTAAGTGCAATATCCAGTGGTCATAGCTCTCGCCGGAACAGCGACGCAGCTGGTCACGACCACACCAAAAAGACAGCCCCGGGGGTTGACCACGTGCCGTGAGACAAGGCACCAGAAGCATGGCAGAGGCCCCTTCTTGGCTGTAATCCATGCTCACATCTCAGCCTGATTGTCCAAGAGCTAGAAGACAGGACCCAGGAAGGTGTCCTTTGTCCGTAGGAGAGCGGGGAAAGGACCACTGTAGTGTCCCCAAAATAGAAGGAGGCAGTGGCCCTCTCAGCAGCGGCTGGCACTCCACAGGCTTACTCACGGCAAGTGGATAAACTATATAAAGTGTTCCGTGGCCACGACAGAGCCCGGGGTGGAGAACGCTCTTAATTACAGCCAGTGTTCTGGGGCCGGGCCCATCTGCAGCGTCCGCCCCACACGCTGCAGGAAACCAGGCTGAGACTGTGTCCCCTGGGAACCTTGTGAGGCCACGGGGAGGGAGGACTTCATGCCGTGACCATGAGCAGCTGCCCAGGGTGAGCCCAAGGTCAGGGGGACAGCGAGCCACACCCCACAGCAGACCGCCGGGGGGCGACTGGGAGAGGCCCCGGGCGAGTGACACCAGAAACCCATCTCCAATAACATCGGCTGCTAGTTGCTGTTGGCTGATGTTATTTTACTCGTAAGTTTGCAGATGTTTTTTTTCTTTATAACACGGGGATAATGATCCCTTCAAGTATCACAAGTGCCTGTGGGAGGCACTGGCAGGTTCCCCGCCTAGATTTCGGCCAGGGTTACAGAAGGGCCGCTGGGAAGGACTCACGCCCAGGCAGTGGGTTCTGAGCTGAATGAGGGCTGAACGCCTGGTGCCCTGGGCCCCTGGACGGGCTGTTTAGGCCCCTGTGCCCCATCGCCAACAACGACAGAACAGGGACCCCTGGACCACATTCAGGGGCCTGTGGTGACACATCCGTGGCACGGCGGGTGAAGACGCTCCCTAGATATCAGAACTCACCGACAGGCGCTTACTCAGGACCTGGGGCAAACAGACAGGGGGACGCCCCGTCTGCTGCTCGCCCGCGGGGCCACCTCGGGGGGCTGACGCTGATCACCTCATTGATCACTCGCTCGCTCGCTAATAATCACAGTGTGGACGCCAGCGCAGGTGCACACCTGGACTCTGATGATGCTGAAGCACGGGGCGACGCAGAGAGGTGCGAGACAAAATCAGCGAGCAGAACTGCCAGGTCACCTGCAGCTCGGACTGAATTTGAACGAAGCCCTCAGCGCAGTGTGACGGGAGGTGCCGTGAGGTCCTGAGGGACGGAGGGACAGGTCCAGTCCACGGGGGGGGGGGGCCCCCAGGGCATTTGCTCAAAGAGAGGCTCCTACAGCGGCCACCCCAACAGGGCCTGCCCAGCCCCAGCCCCAGCCCCATCCTCTGCCCCCGGGGTCACTCTCAGCCGGGCTTCCAGACCACAGGGGCTGCTTCTCACAGAGCCCAACCCGGGCGCCCGGGGGCTGGGGCCACTGTGCCCACCGCAGACGCCGGCCCCTCACGACCTGGGCCCTGACCTGGGACTGAGCTTCACCCTGGAGGGCATCCCAGGAGCCTGCTGCCCCTCAGAGCTGCCCTTCCTCCCTTCTGTAGCCAAGCGGATGGAGGGCATGGGCTCTGGAAGCAATGGGGCCTCAGTTCACGTTGCACCATAGAGAGAGGGAGGAGGGGAAAGAGGCCGAGGAGGAGGAGGCCCCTCCTAGGTGAAATGAAGAGTTAGATTTCCTAGTAGCCATGCTAAAAAAAGTTAAAAGAATCAGGTGAGATTAATGTTACAAATATATTGCATTTAACCCTAAATTTCTAAAAATCATCCTGTAAATGCATAACCACTATAAAAATACTCATGAGAGGCTTTCCTCTCTTTTTCCTACTAAATCTACAAAATTTAGTGTATGTATTTCCCCGGGCACTTCTCGGCCTGACCGGCCCCGGACGGTCAGTGGCCATGCGTGTTGGCAACGCAGGTGCCAGCACTGGTTTCCCCGCGTGTGAGCCCCAGTGCCGACAACCGGGGCTGGGACAGTGTGCCACGGGATGCCACGCCAAGCGCTGTCTGGGTTTGGTGCCCCGGGAACAGCTGACCCCCGTTCCAGTCCCCTCCCGCGGAGTCACCGGGGCCCTCCGCCACTGCGTTTTTCCCAGCCCGGGAGGCAGGGTGGTGCCTCCCATGCCACCTGCCGTTCCCAGACCTTCACTGACCCCGGACACCTAACCGCTCGTCTGCTCACCAAAATACGCACGGGCTAAAAAGTCCCGCTATCCTTGGCTACGATTCCAGACCCGCTGACCACCCCTGTCCCCTGCACCTGGGGGGAGGGGCTCATTGTGCATGTCCCTCTACGAGCAACGATGACAGCAGGCGCAGACCTGGTCGCCAGGCCCCTGCCCTGGGCCTCCTTTAAACAACCTGGAGCCAACTCCTCCTGCACACCCAGCTCCGTCCCGGGCCCTGGGGCACCACGAGGAGCACACTGGGCCCTGGAGAAGCTTTGCCTCCTGAGCGGAAGACAGGCCCAGGGCGGACAAAGCCCAGGAAGCCCTGCTGAGAGGAGCTCCTGCTCGGGCGGCGAGGTCACCCACAGGCCTGCCCCACGTGCCCGGGGTCCCGGGTGGTTTGGGGTTCATGACGCTCCCCCGATCCAGTCCCATCCCGTGCGTGCGTTTCAGCCTGCTGCGGCCAGCTGTTTTATTTAGTTGTGATTTGTTTCTCACCAAAGTGACGGTGAGGGGACTTTGCTTCCTCTGTCCCCAGAATAGAGCGGGCCCTCGTCAGCTGACAGCTGTATTGTCCAAAACGGATCCCCCAGGCAGAGTTCGACTGAATCTACGTCTCTTCAGGCAGCGGGAGAAGGCCGGCTGGCGTGGAACGTTAGTGAGTGGGTTGGTGGACACAGCCAGGCTGGGCTGGGCCGGGCTGGGCCAGCTCCAGTCTGTTTCCCCTTCTGTTGGTTCTATCCTCCCCCTCCCCCCACTTTCCCTGCACGGATCGATCCCCTTTCCTTGAGGGAGTGGGGTGCTATCCAACTCAACTCCCAAATGCTAGGCAGGGTCCTATGCACCCACCTCTGTTCCCAGGCTGCAGTGCCGGCCCACAGGGCCCACGCTCACGCCACACCAAATCCAGGCTGCTGCTCACCGTCCCCTGTCCCAGGTCTGCAAGCTCACGCAGCTCTGAGATGCACCGAGAGCTGTCTTGTGTGGGCAGCCCCACTTTGCTCCCCGCGGTGTCCCTTCTCTCCCCCACTGCCCTACTCAGAGCCCGGGGACCTTGACTGTGGGGGGGCCCCTTTGTGGGCCTCTATTTCACGGGGTCAGGCCAATGGGAGGTACCCAGCAGCCAGAGAGGAGGGGAGAGAAAGCAGGGGTGTCTTCCTGCTCCCTGCAGGGCAGTCCCCTCCCTGCTCCCACAGGGCTCCAGCTACCCCCACCCCGTCTCAGCTGGCTTCCCCCATGCCGCTCCCCATGACCTCACGCCCCCTCAGTGAGGACTGCTCCCTGACAGCTCCACACCCGTCGGTGTGGCTTCTCCTTAACCGTCTGGACTGTGACCACGCTGAGGGCAGGGGCTGTGTCTTATCTTTCACCACAGGCCTGAGTCAGCGCAAGGGCACACGCAAGCAGACCCCCAGGGAGTGTGTGTGAACTGCTGGAGCCTAGGTGAGCCACACGGGGGAAAGAGTCGCAGAGTGGTCAAGAAACCACGGGCACCCAGTCTCAGGCCCCACCAGGCTGCAGGCCAGGCCCATCCCTGCGACCAGGAGTCACGCCCAGCAGCTTCCACCACTGGCCCCTCCTCCACTGCCCCGGCTGAGATGGGACCCTCTGGGCTTCCCCCACCAGAGGGCCTCAGTCCAGGGAAGAAGTCAGGGGGAAGGAAGCTGAGACTGCTCCCAGCCCCCACCTGCTGGCCCTGGATGGGAAGTCACCCAGCACTGGCCTGGTAGTGGGTGACTTCCAAGGTGGACGTGTCACCCTAATGAAGAGACAGAGGCAGGCGGGCCTGGGAGAAACCCACTTCAATCTCCCTGTCCTAGGGAAGGGCTGCCCTCAGGATGACCCTACCAGAGGTCAGCGCCCTGTGGCCACAGGCTCACTGTGACCGCCAGTCCCTCTCCCTCTGCCCCGCCCCCAGCCACAGTCCCTTTCCAGACAGACAGCTGGAAGACCGGGGTGATCTCGGAGGGTGTGGGTCAGTAACCGTGGCCTCTGGGACAGCAGCACCCTTGAGGTGGTCAAGGGGCTGACTCGGAGTCTCCGGGCCAGTCCCCAAGCCTGTCTGTGCCCATGTTCTTACAGGACCGCTCTCAGCAAAGGGAGCCCTGCCTTCACCCACTGGGTGCAGAGTCCTGATGGCAACCTCTCCATGGGGTGGGTGGGGCTGGACCCCCGCCCTCCCTGACTGCCTTGCTGCTGTGCAGCCCTGGCAGTGAGAGGACAGGACACGACCCTAGTGACAGGCACGTGCTGTGTGCAGACGCAGCTGGGTTTCTTACATTGCAGAGCCTGGGAGGTGGTGGCCTCGGGCCACTACCGTCACCCCCAGTCATGTGCAGAGGCCTGTCTCGACCTGGCCCCACGGCCCATCCCCGCTCAAGAAGCCCAGCCCTGGACCGCTGGCCCCACCCCCAGCCCGCGGTGAGCAGACTCACTTTCGCAGAGGCGGCGCCGCAGCTTGCCCCGGATCTTGTCGATGGCGTCGAAGTCGGACACGTGGAAGACGTGGGCGGACTTGGGCTCTGAGGCGATCTCCTCCAGCTCCTCCCTCAGCGCCTCCCCGACGCCCACCGCGAAGATGCGGATGCCCGCCCGGTGGGCCGAGGCCGCCGCCTCCAGCACCAGGTCCTGGCTGCGGCCGTCGGTCAGCAGGATGGCCACCTGCTTGAAGGCGCGGTCCCCCGGGCGGCCACCGGCCAGCGGGGAGAAGCTGTGGCGGGTGATGTAGCGCAGAGCGTCCCCCGTGTTGGTGTGGCCGCCTTGGTAGGCCAGGGACTGCGCGGCCGCCTTGACCGCCTCCCCAGAGTCAAAGTGGCCCAGCTCGAAGGCCGTGGTGGGCTGGTCGCTGTAGTGCACGACCCCCACGCGGGTGTGTTCAGGGCCCACCTCGAAGGTGTCCACCAGATTGGCCACCCACTGCTGGACCTTCTCGAAGTCCTCCTTGCCCACACTGGAGGACGTGTCCAGCAGGAACACGAGATCGTAGTGGACAGTTTTGCAGCCTGCAAGGGCGAGAGAAAGGGTGAGCTGAGGTCAGCGGGTTGTGGAAAGAGCACTGCCCCAGGGGGCCCCGGAGGTGTGGCCCCTGGGTCACCCCACCTGCCTCCAACACCCACCCACTCTGGCTCCCGCTGGCTGGCGGCCTTGTCCAGCTGCCTTGGAGCTCACACCTTAGTTTCCTAACTGTCACATGATGATGCGTGTCCCCATAGTTGCCGAGAGGCTCAGCTGACAACATACAATCTTACGTGAAAGTGATTAACATTCATGGGCCAACACTGTGTCAATTTGTTTGACTACGTGGTTACAAGTGAGTTCATTATTTTTTAAACCTGCCATAAAAAGAAAAAAATGCATGCCCATTTCAGAAAAGTCAGGAAAGGCAATCAAAAAATATTTGAAGTGCTCATATTCCCATCTACACAGAGATAACCATTGTTAACCACGGTGCGTAGACTTGATCATTTCCCATTTATTTCCACGTCGGTATTGATGGGAGTGGGATGGTACCAGCCACGCTGACGGATAAGCTGTTTCCCCTGCAATGTGCTGGGAACCCGTGTTCAGTGTGATAATGCCGGTTTCCATGGCTACAGAGAGTCCACTGCGAGGATGAACATAATTCATTTAGCCAGTGCTCTCTTGTTGGGTATTAAAACAGTTTACTGTACTTCACTATTAGAAATCGCATGAAATATAGCGCATTCATATATTTTAAATACAAATTTGAAGAATTCTACAATGTTTTATAAAATATGCTTATCTTTTATAATAACTATACAAACACAAATTTTATATTACTTACGCAATGCTTTTGATTAAACAAGAAACAGCATTTTACAGTTTATCTCCGGCCCTCACAGCAGCGAGGGCTGAGTTTGCTCATCCTCATTGTGTAATTACATGATGAGGAGCAGTGTTTTCTAAATGCCGACGTGCTGCACAGACAGGCAAGGGTCCTACCAAGAAGCCCCGCTCTCGACTCTCCCAGAACCTGGGGCTTGGCCATGCCAAGAGCAGCAGCTGACCAGGCCTCTGGGAACAGTGGGCACAGATATTTGGCGGGTAAAAACAAAATAAAAACCAACACACACACACACACACACACACACACACACAACCCATTTTGCCCAGCCATCAGATTGGCCGACGTCTCAAAGACCAAGGCAGCAGTGAGAAGGTGAAGGGAATACATTCGTTCCTGGGCGAGTGGCTGTGGAGTCTGTAACACCGCCTCCTGGGGTCTTAAAAGCCTCGTGAATCTTTTGATCCACCAGTTCCAAATCTAGTGATTTACCCCCAAGAAAGTAGCCAGATACATAGAAGGGGAGGAAATGAGGTATAAGGAAGTTCAGGGCAGCATTGCCAAGCGACAGCCTGGACACAAGCCGCACGCCCACCGTGCGGTACCGCTCAGGAAACAATCACCTGTACCCACACGGGGAACGCCGGGCGGTCCCGACAGGGTGGCTGTAAGGGGACCCTTGTCGGATACGCATTCCCAGTGCATCCTTGGGGGTGGAAAGCTGTGTGTGTCTGTGTGGGAGTGTGTATGCACGCCTGAGAGGCCCTGCAAAAAGAAACGCTGCTTACCTCTGGCAAGCAGAACCATGAGTGAACCTCGTTAATTTGTATGGCTGATTTTCTATTTATGAACAACAAATTAAGTTCAGAAAGCAGAATAACAATAAAGCCACACACACACACACACACACACACACACACACAGATACGTCGCTGCCCCAGCCTGAATCGGTGCTGCCCTGGATCCTTCCGCCTCTACCCTTCCCTCTTGTTCCACAATCCAAGTTGCAATCTGTCTGTGGGGAGCTGAGGCTAATCCCCGGCTTCCCAGGACTGATCCCTAACAGAATTAGAGCTTCTGGAGCGTGTTTGCCCAGATGTGTGGACTCAGAGATAATTCCTGGGGAGTCTTTCTCCTCGACACAAACGGCCGTCCTTTTGTCTTTGGGACAATCACGTCCCAGCCTGTTCACGATAATTGCTGCTGCGGGCCAGGCAGGGCCCGGCCTGTGGGCTGGAATCCTCGAGCAAACTAGTTTTAATGCTGCAGAAAGTTCATTTGTTCAAGAGGTCTCACCAAGGGGCCCTGGGGGCTCCGTGTGCACTTCCTCCCGGCGCCCGGGCAGCAGACTAGGTTGTGGGCACATGAGAGCCAAGTGTGAGGTCTGAGGAAGGACCCCGACCCCGGGGCGGGTGCCCTGGCTCCTGGCCTCGGCTGGGCCACAGGTAAAGGCCATGTGACCCCATCAGATGACGTTCCTGGAGCCTCATTTCCTCCCCTATGAAATGAGGACTTGGAAAAGCCGGTCCTCGGCCTTCCCGCTGCTGAAATGTGTCATCCTGCCTGTCAACTGTGCGGTGCGGCTCGTCCCGGTGGACACAAACCCACAGGACTCTCCCGAAACTGGATGCCCACAGTCGTCCTGCAAGCGAGCTTTGGGAGTCTCGGGCAAAGGAAAATACTCAGCAGACTTTGTAACAACGATACAGAAACACAAGCCTTTGGGGGATTTGTTTTTGCTTTCTTTTTTGCCATCTTGCAGGCTCAGGGAAAACAGCAGGGGCCTAGCTCAGAATGTGTGTCCCCAGCCTCACCTTCACGGGGCTTTGGCCCATGAGAAACCTGGGTTCCTCATCTGCCAAATGGGCTTGGGGCTTTAGGTGGGACGGGGCTTTACGAGGGGTAGAGCTTTACACAGGGTCAGGATTTATGTGGGGTGGAGCTTTATGTGGGGCGGAGCTTCACTTGGGGCGGAGCTTTACATGGGGCGGAGCTTTAGTGCAGTGGAGCTTTAAATTGGGTTGAGTTTTACCTGCAGGTGGCGCTCTACATAGGGCGGCGCTTTAATCCAGCTCTCTAGTGACAAGTGCCCAATGCTTCCCCTGGTCCTGCGTGTCTCCGCACCCCTGGTGCCTTCCCCCAGGAGGCCCTTGGACAGGTGAGCAGCGCCACCTTGTCAGGTCAGGGCTCCCCACCCACCCCAGGCTTCCTCTTCTCCAGTGAACTTTCCCGCTTTCTATGTCAACTGCACACCTGCCCTGGCCACCTCTTCTGGCCGGACCTAGTGTGTCCATTTCCCCTGAAATGGCCCCAAAGCCTTTGCAGGACATGACAACAGGATGTGACAA
Organism: Trachops cirrhosus; assembly: GCA_028533065.1. Taxonomy (NCBI): domain Eukaryota; kingdom Metazoa; phylum Chordata; class Mammalia; order Chiroptera; family Phyllostomidae; genus Trachops; species Trachops cirrhosus. The sequence goes on from JAPYXV010005240.1 coordinate 9,055, forward strand.
CACGACAGTGCCCTAACCCCTACCTGCTGCCCCCAAATCCGACAGGCAGTTGAGAGGGACAGGCTCATGACACACTCTGGGATTCACTCAAGACGGGATCAGACAGCTCACTTTTCTCAGACACACACTCACACACTCACACACACAGATGCCCCGGCTGGGCAGCTGACGCACACAGTCACCGGCGCGTGCACGGGCACACCCGTGTGCCGCACGCTCCCACACGCTCGGACGTGTGCCCTGCCCAGCCGGACACGGCCTGGCAGCCCCACCTGCCCTCTGGGCCTGACAGCCGCGGGGCCCGCTCCACAGCAGCAGCATCCACAGGAGGCAGGGCGTGGCGCGCCCTCGCAGACGGGCCATGGCTCTCTCGTGCTTGGGGAGACGCGTCCGTCGGCCAGCCGGAGACACGGTGAGGCTCTACGGGAGCATGTCCTGGGTGAAGAAAGACACGCTTTCAGAGGAGGTCCTGCCACTCCTCACAGCCAGCAGTGTGACCCTGCACGGACTCCACCTGTCCCCCACCCACTGGCTGAGTGCCGGGGGCCTGCCAGGCCCCTTCGTGGCTGACCGCCTCAGGCTGCACCTGTGGCACCAGCACCGTTGTTTTCATCACATTTCCTATTTACCACGTTCTGGACACTTCATAGGCTATTTTATTAGTTTACTATGTCACAAGAGGACAGCTTTGCACCTGTCTTTGCATATATTGAGTTATTGTCTTAGGGCAGGTTTGTGGCAAATGCTTAGGATGTCACGTGAGTTTTGAAAGGACCCTGATGTGAATCCTCAAACTGCTGTACCAACAGCTGCACTGGTTTCCGCCGCTCCAGCTGTGGGGGGGTGTGAGGGGCCCCCATGGCTCCCCACTGACAGCAGCGAGTTTTATCACTCCTTCACACTTTGCCAGTGCTGTAGGAGAAACTTTGGTTCTTGCTTCCTATGCATTCTTTGATTCATGAGGTTTATCAGCTAAGTGTATTTTCTCTTCTCTGTATTTTATTTTCATGTCCATTTCAAAAAGTATTTATCCTTATCAATGCAAGATCCAGGAAAGAAAAAAACAGTTTATAGGTTTTACAATTGATTTATTCACATAACAGATACTTACCAGTAGCCCTCCTGTGCCAGGTGCTGAGGGCAGGCCGATGAATGTCACCCAGTCCACCCCCGAGGGCACTCTCGGACACTGGGAGACAGGTAAGACTTGGGCCACAGGAAGGTAGGATAAAACGAGCGAGGTAGGTAGAGGGAAGTGCAAGGGCTTATGGGAGCACTGAGTGTGTGTTGGGGAGGGGTCACGTGATCATTTCAGGGGAAGGCCTGGCTTCCTGGACTGGCACCAGCCAAGCCGAGTTTGGAAGGCACTCCTCAGTTTGTGGCCCCTTCCTCTGTCTGCAAAGCCAGCAACGGCCGATCAAGCCTTCCTCAGGTTGCCATCTCTTGGACTCTGACTTGCAGGGACCCTTGTGGTTACGTGAGCCCACCCAGGTACTCCAGGTCAATGTCCACAGTTTACAGTCGGATGGGTAGCCGCCGTAATTCCGCCCGTAACCTTAATCCTGCCTTGCCATGTGGCATAACACATTCACAGAGACGGGTGTGAACGCCTCTTTCTGTGTGTGATGACAACTGCATCACGTG
>JAPYXV010005241.1:0-10697 GCA_028533065.1 Trachops cirrhosus
CCACACACTGCTTACCATTCCCAGTGAAGGCCGTTAGAGCTGTCTTGCAGTTTCGGTGGTTAGAAATAAACAAGTGTGTCCATTACAGGAACAGCTGTGTTCGGGATTCGGGCAAACCTAAGTTTTCATCTCTCTGAGATAAATGCCAGGGGTACAACGATGGACGGCATGATATGCGTGCATCCCATTTTTTACAAACGGAAACCTGTTCCCCAGAGTGGGTACGTCTCCTCACATTCCTACCAGCCACGTGTGAGAGATCCAGTCCTGTCCAGCCTCTCCCACGTTCAGTGTTGTCATCGTCCCTGTTAAACTGTGTGAATGACACGTGACATAAAACTCGCCATCTTAGCTGTAAGTACACAGTGCAGTGGGGTTTCGTATATTCACTGTGTTGTGCAGCAGAGCTTCAAAACCTTCTCATCTTGCCAACCGAGAACTCTGTCCCCATGAAACGAAAACCCTTTCCCCTTTCCCCCACGCGCGGGCGACTACCCTGCTGTGCTCTGCTGCTATGAACTTGACTACATCAGATGCCTCGTATAAGGGGACTCACTCGGTGTTTGTCTCTTTGTGGCTGGCTGATTGCTCTTAGCTTAATGTCCACACTCTTACATGGGCTCGGATTTCCTTCTATTTGAAGGCTGTTCCATTGTACGTATGTATCACATGTGGTTTATCTTTTCATCCATCTACAGACAGGAGTTTTTCCACTTCTTAGCTGTTACGCATTGTGCTACTATGAACGTCATTGTGCAAATATCCCTTCAAGTGCTGCTTTCCATTCTTTCCAAACTGACCTGCAAGTGAAATCACTGAATCATATGGTAGTTCGATTTTTAATTTTGGGGGAATGGTCATACTCTCCCATGGTGGTTTTAACATCAGTCTCTCCACTTACGGCCTCAGTGCAGAGCCAACACTCTCCGACCACGGAGGCTCCTCCTCCAAGAGTTCCAGAATCCCACACACGATGCCCTTGCTGAGTAAGAACGTTGCGTAGCTGTACACAAATTGGGGCTTTAGATACATGGAAGGCAGAAGGACACACGTTAATCCAACCATAAAACAAAGCATGCATCCTGGGTCATTTAGGAAGACTGCACCCCTAGTTGTCTCATTATCACTAAGTTCCCCTTGTTATAAAGTCTAGGGGGGCTCAATTCCATCTGCACATTGTCCTGGTTATCTTTTTCCAAGATCTCCGCAGAGAAGTGACTCTGGGTGTCACAACAGACAGGGATATTATGACATCATCATTTGAGCTCCAGCGATTCTAAGAAGGCACCAGCGAATTAAGAAGCAGAATTTTTAAAAGCGCTTTTCGAGGAAAGATTAGCAGGGACTCAGAGACCACTTTGTCAGGGCCCCTCACGTTAGAGATAAAGACTGAGTCCCCAGAAGGGGCCAGCGTGATCAGCGAAGGGCACTGACCCCTGGACATGTACTTCCTGTCCCCTGTCCTTTGCCCAGACTGTGAGATGCCTTTCCAGATTTGGGGGCATTAGCCCTTTGTCCACCTAGGGAGGGCAGGAAGGAGGAGCAAGGAGAAAGGGGGACCTGGGAGGCAGGTGTAGAGTCTTGGAGGAATCACCTTGACTTTCTGCCACGTTTGGGGTTTTCCAGCTGCGGCCTGCGAGGGGCTGCAGGAGCACTCCTGGTCCTGGGGGCACACGCCCCTCTCCTGCCAGCCTCCGTCTCCTCGGCCCCTCCCCACACTCCTCCCACTGCACGCAGGACTTTATGAGATGATTTTGGAAAACGGGGTCCTCCCTGTTTTGAGATCTGCAACAGCTAGAGCAGCTCGGCTCCAAGGCAGCTCAAGACTCAGGGGAACCAACACGGTTTTGTCCTCCACTCTCTCATTCGCTTCAAAAACCTTAAATAAGACATTAAATACTTAGACGCTTGTTGTGCTTTCTGAAGACTCTAGAGTCACTAATGTATTACTGTGTTTTCAGTGTCCATTATGCACACTAGCACGTTAACAAAAATAAAAAGCACTTCTTGTTCACATTCCTAGGCCTAGAAGTGATCAGTTTTTAACTCTAAGTGAGGGGCCAGATATGCCAAGGCCCTATGGGTTGAAGACCCCCAGCAGGTACGCACACGGCCCAGCCTCTCTGATCGGGCCATGTCCCCTCCACAGTTCGTAAGGTCAACTCGACAGACATATGAGTATGTGCGTGGCTGGGGTGGCCCTTCTGGGTGGGCAGACATTCCTGAAGGCAGTACATCATAAGTTCTGCGGAGGGGACACTTCTTGGACCCAGTCCTTGGTCCAGAAATGGCAGGGTCTTCGTGTGGCCTAAAGTGCCTGGGCAGAGACTGAAAGAGGACCACAGCCAGAAACTGAGAATCCAGCTCCAAGGAGACCCCTCACTGGCACTCCCGACCACCCCGTGGGTCTTTTGGGTGCTTCCCCAGGGAGGCGGGCACCAGGAGCCCAGCCCCCACAGCCCAGACCCCCGAGGGTGAGACTTAGTCTGAGGAATTCACAGAAGCTCTCAAAATACGAATTCTAATTCCAGCTGGAATTCCAGCTTGAAGATATGTCAAATGCCATAAAAAAAAAAAAAAGAACAGATACAAAAGAGCAAATACCCCATGACAGCATCTACAGGAAATGCCCAGGCCAGGCAAACCCAGAGGCTGGAAGCAGATGGGCAGCTGGCAGGGGGCGCAGTAGAAGACGGCTAATGGGCGAGGGGCTCCTTCGGGGAGGTAAAAAAGTTCTGGAGCTGGGCAGGGTGGTGGTTACACAACAGGGCGAATGTACATGAGGCCGCTGATCGGTACACATGAAAATGCTTAAGGTAGTAAAATTTATGTTCAGTGCATTTTACCACAGTAAAAAAAAAACAGCATGACACTTCTCAGAAGGGGCAGGGGCACCCCAGAACCAAGCTCACCGGAAGTTGTTCCGGGCAGTGGAATCAGTAATCGCTGTTGAACGAGAAGAGACATGTAGACGGGAGTGAGGGTGGTCACTCAGACGGTTGTGAATACCTCACCTATTTTAAGTGAGAATATCAACATCTTTCAGTTTGCAAAAATCCAGGTGCTGATCCGGTCCTCTTCCGTTTTATTGTGTAACTCACCCCACGGGTGTCTGTGGGGCAATCCCAGCCCAGACCTGGAGGTTTTCTCCCGTGTTCAACACTCACACCTAATTCAGAAGCAACTTTTTTTCCCGACCGGACTGCACCCAGCACGGTTTTCGGTGCTGTTGGCTCACGAACAGATACAAGAAGAGCTGACGTTAAACGTTCCAGGGACTTTGTGGTAATGATTCTTGGTTAGCACACAGCCCACCCAGCAAGAGCAAACCTGAGGGGTGGGGGCCCAGAGACCTACACACCTCAGGGGGCTGGGGCGCTGAGGAGGGGCCGCACAGCCCCAGCAGGCAGGGAACAGAGTCCACTGGTTGCAGGTCAGTTAAGAGTCATCTAGTGGAAAAACCTCTTTCTTATTTGTGAAAACTGTACCTCCTGTTCTCAGAATCATCCCAAATGGATTGTTGTATTTGATCCTCAGGCAGCCTGGGACTGGGGACTTCTACTGTCATTCTCCTCTTAGGTTGAGGCTCTGTGGCAAGAGGCCTGGTCCGTGTTCCTTGCCCACCACCTCCTTTGTCCTGGCCGTTCCCCCCATGCCACTCAGTGGCTCCTTGAAGAGGCTGCATGGGACCCTGTGGGCCAAGGCTGGGGCAAGCCTGCTGGAGGACAGGGTCACCTGCTGAGCAGGCTCAAGAGCCCTGGGGAATGGGTGCTCCACGATTGAGCTCCACCCCTGCCCCTTGGCCCACTGGTCCTCTCCAGAAACTGGGTCACAGCAGACGGGAGAATCCACACGGCTCCTGCTCAAGCCAAACTTCCCCCCGGTCCGACTCTCTCAGCGTCATATATGGAGCCACAAGGTAGAAACTTGTGACTGCTCTGTTTGGGTTGCTACCAATTTTAGTGTGTGTTCCGTCACTGTGGTGTGTAGGAATGTGGATGATTTTGCTTTACATTTGAAAGAATTCAGTGCTGGGAGAGGTACCTCACCCAGAAGGACTTTGGGTAGATCATTTGTCAAATCTGCATAAACTTGAAAGCAGAGCCCTGGGGAGGTGTGCGGAGCAGGAAGGGGGGCCTGCACCTGGGGGGCCTGAATACCATGTTTTCAGGGCTTCTGCCGCCCGGTTTTACCAACGTGGTGTTGCTGATGGGTGGATGGAAACCTGCTCAGTCTGCCCTTTGATTTGGCTCATGGCTGACAACCCTGGGCCTGAGCAGGGCAGAGCCACCTGCTCCCTAAGCCTGTGTCCCTCACGTGAGAAGAGCTGAGTCACCCCAGCTCAGTAGCCACAGATTTAAATTCTGGGGCACACAGAGCTGGGGAAGCCGTGTGGTCGGGGTAGGAGGCGCCCCTGTTTGTAGGATTCCCTGGGAGGTGGGTTCTCCAGGTGAAGACTGCACCTACCCAAAATGCCGGCTCCGGGAGAATGACTGACCTCCCAGACGGGTCCTAACTCCAGCCTGCCCCGCCCCCTGGACCCTTGTCCATGGCTCCCACCCACGCCCTGGTCTTTATGATCACCAAAGTTTGAAATCAGGTCCCTCCACTGATACTCTGTGTGTGTGTGTGTGTGTGTGTGTGTGTGTGTGTGTGTGTGTTTGAACACGTCTGTGCAAAGATGAGTGCTGTGGTTTCATTCCAACAAACTTCGCTACAGGAATTCGCTGCATCACTAGAGAACTGGCTCTTTCTGGCTCGGGGTCCCCCAGGGGCGGAAGCTGATACCTCCCAGGTGCGGGAGCTGCAGGCTTCCAGGCCACGCCCACTTGTTTCCGTTGTTCATTTTCTCTATAGGAAGTGTCTTTTTACCCTCAAGGCTGAAACAAGTGTCTCACAGATTGTTTTTCTACGCTCTTAAGTTTCTTGTTAAATTGACTTGTTTCTTTTTAATTGAGCATTTGAGTGGGATGAAGCAACTTTCCATAGCATCTGAGGGACTTGTCTTTGGAACTGGGTCTTCATGGACCAGGATGCTCAGCTCTCCTTAGCCACTGTCCCCCTGCCCCTCTCTCCCAGCACCCCATAAAAACACTCAACAAACCAGGGACAAGGGAACCTCCTCAAAGTCATCAAGGGCATCTACAGAACAGCCGCAGCTAACATCCACTCAGAAAGAATGGATGCTTCTCCCAAGATCAGAGACAAGACGAGAATGGCCAGTCTTGCCCTTTCTCTTCACACGGTACTGGAGGTGCTAAGTGGAGAAATAGGGCGAGAAAGTTCAATGAAAGGAGTACGGATTGGAAAGGGAGAAGGAAAATTCTCTATTGCCAGATGATACGATCGTATACATAGAAAATCTTGAGGAACCCACTACAAATCATTGGAATTAATAAATAAGTTTGGCATGGCTGCAGAATAAAAACAATATGCAAGAAAAACAATTGTATTTGTCTATATTTGTACTCTGAAATGAATTGTTCCACCCAAAATATTTTATGTTGAATCTCTAACCATCTGCCAGGCAGGAAGAGGGGTCTCAGCAGGAATAGAACTCTGCTGGATCCTTGATCTTAGACTCTCCAGCCTCCAGAGCAGGGAGAAAATACGTTTCCTTGTTTAAGCCTGGTCTACAGTATTTTGTTATAACAGCTCACGCTGCCTAACACAACTTGTAATAAAGAATTTGGAAGTAAATTGAAGAAAGCAAATTTATTCAAGCTAACATCAAAAAGAATACTGAGAAATGTTTTCTAAAGAACTGCAAAGCTTAGACTCCAAAAACTACAAATACCCTCGAAAGAACTCAAAGATGTAGCTGTGCGGAGAGACATCCCGTGTTCACATACCAGGCCGCTTACGGCTGCTGGATGGGAACACACCCCCAAACGACGTGCAGGTTCCGTAGGAATGCTCCTGGAATCCCAAAACACTTCTCTGTAGAAACTGGCAATCCGATTCCAAAATTTATAGAAAATTGCAAGAGACTTAGAATTGCCCACAGAAATCATGAAAAAGAAGGATGAGGTAGGAAGAGTTCTACTTTACTTCCCAATACAGAGAATACGGTACCCTCCCACGCCTTATCTGCAGGCTCATCCACAGTCTCGGTTACCCATGCTCAACCCTGGTGGAAAATTCCAGAAATAAACAATGTATGCGTTCTCGATGGCATGCCATTCTGCCCAACATGACGAAATCTTGTGCTGTCCCACTCTGCCCCTCCTGGGAGGTGAGTCGTTCCTGGGTCAAGTGTAGCTATGCCGTCCACTCTACCTGCTCCTCAGTCCCTCAGGGGCCGCCTCAGTCATCAGATGACGGCAGCACCGCACGGCTGTGTCCCAGTGACCCTCACAGAAGCCGAATGCTGTGTCACAAAGCCCGCACCTCACGCCACCTCGTCACAGAGGCACCGCACCATCTCACATCCTCACACAAGGGAAAGGACGATGAGATACTTGGAGACACAGAAACCGCATCCACATAAGTTTTACTACAGTAATGATTATAATTGTTCCATTTTATTCTTAGTTATTGTTGTTAACCTCTTACTGTGCCTATTTCGTCAATTAAACTTTATCATAGGTGTGTATTTATAGGAAAAAACAGCATGTACAGGGTTCGGTACTAGCCATGGTTTCAGGCATCCACCTGAGGTCTTGGATCACATCCTCCGTGGGTAACGGGGACTGTTGTATCACAAAGGAACAGGGACCAAGACAGTGTGGTACTGGCAGAGAGACAGATGGTTGATTGATGGGATGGAATTGAGGATCCAAAATAAACCCACACATCTACAGCAGGGTGTCAAACTCATTGTCACCGGGGGCCACATCAGCCTCGCAGTTGCCTTCAAAGGGCCGAATGTAATTTTAGGACTGTATACATGTAACTACTCCTTGACAGTTAAGTGAGAGCTCGGCACTGCTGCCGGGTAGAAACAAGGGGCCAGCCGATAAAACAAGGTGGAGGGCCGGATTCGGCCCTCGGGCCTTGTGTTTGCCACCTGTGATATGGAACAACAGGAAGAAAAAAGATCCAAAAACTAAGGATAGTGTTAACAACCTCTGGGACAACTTCAGAGGCCCAACATTCACATCATAAGAATGCCAGAAGGAGAAGAGAAAGAGCAAGAAATTTGAAATCTATTGGAAAAAAATAGTGGAAGAAAACCTCCCTAATTTGGTGAAGGAAATGGATGTGCAAGTCCAGGGAGCACAGACAGTCCCAGTTGTGATGGATGCACAGCAGCCCGCTCCAAGACACATCATAATGAAAAGGCCAAAGGTTAAAGATAAAGAGAGACACTTAAAAAGCAAGAGAAAAGAAGTGTGTTACCAGAAGGTTGCCAGATGGGAGGGGGTAGGGGGAGAATAGATGAAGAGATGGGGAGATTAGGAAGTTCAAACAGGTAGCTAGAGAATAGCCATGGGGATGTAAAGTACAGTACAGGAAATGGAGCCGCCAGAGAACTTATATGCATGACCATGGACATGAACAATGGTGGGGGGATTGCTGGAGCCAGTCGGGGGGTGCTGGATGGAGGGAGGCAAAGGAGAAAAATGGGGATAACTGTAATAGCATAATCAATAAAATATAACTAAAAAAATAAGATGCACCACTGGGGTGACTGGGGAAATAGAGTAGGGCCAGGGGACTAGATGACAGCCCATTATCGACATGAACATCCTGGTTTGTTGTGATTATGTGGGAAACCTTGTTTGTAGAAAATACACACGAAAATATCCAGGGATGAAGAGGTATCAGGAAAGCAATTTTCTCACAAACCTATGTCTGGATTTTCTTTGTGATTGTTTCAAAATTATGAGAAAAATTGAATTTATAACTTCCCACTGAGAAAGGACCAGACCTAACTGGTTTTACTTGGTTAATTCTATCAAGAACTTCGGGACTAATTGAAGTCAGTATTGTGCAAAACCTTTTAGGAAATAGAGGATGGAACCCTTCCCAAACCATCTTATGAGCTCAGCATAACTGGAACTAGACTTACATTAAAGAACAGAAAATCACAGACCAGTATCCCTCATGAGCATAGGTGCAAAAACCCTCCACAAAATATTAGCAAATCGAACCAGCAATATGTAATAGCATAGGAGGTCGCCACTGTCTTGTGATGTGACCTTGGCATTTTACTAAACTACTCTGAACCCCACTTCCCTCTCACACCCTTCCTGAGGACAGGGCCTGGAACACTGTTGATGACAAGTTCTCCACCCCCTTCTCAGTGGCAGGCATGGGGGTTGGGCCAGTAATAGAACTTCAGCCCACCAGGCACGGCCATCGGATGAAAGAGCAGGAATGTCACCTGGCTGGGAACAATCAGTTTCTCTCTTCCCAGGACCTGAATCTGGAGCAGACACACCTGGTGACCAAAGGCAGAGATGATGGACCATGTTGGCGGCACCCACAGTTCCCAAATCAGACTCGTCCCTGTCCTTCAGGGCGCCAGCTCTCCCTTCAACGGAGCGAGGAGGGACGCTCAACACTTCAGTCAGTCCCCACTTGCTTTGGCAGTCAGAAGTCCTTTCTGTGGCTTGCAGTCAGCTCTTCTAACCGACACCAGAGGCTCGTCACCCGCATTAGGAGAGAAGATACGTGGAAGTGGGTGAGGGGGCAGCACACCGAGGAGCAGTCCCCCGACAAGCAGGAGCGGATGTTGAACCCCGGGGGGAGCGATGCCCTCAGGGTGGGCAGTGGAGGCAGCGGCATGTACACGAACAGCAGGTGAAACTTTCCGTGTTTCTGATGTCTGTCTGACCGCATGGCGCTCCCTTCCTGTCCCCAAAACAAAGGAGCGAGGAAAGACACCGTACCTAAGAGTGACTGGATATTGGATGTTGGACAGTGACAGCTTTCCAGGCTCACCTCTCTCTGCCTTCCATGCCCCGTGGCTGGGTGAGCTGGGGAGAACGCTCAGCGCTCCCTCCGTGGGTGCGTGGGAGATTCAGACCCTGGCCCACCCCAACCACAATAAAAGGTCAGGCTGGTCTCCCTTCTCTGCCCTCCGAAGCCGTTTTGGGGACTGCTTCGTCTTCACACGCACTGAAGGCGTCACCAGGAAGGTTTGGGGAATGAATGGGGGTTTAGGAAGATGCCCTTCACCGCTCCACGCTGTGGGGCTGGTCAGGGTGACTGCGCACGGGACTGACGGAGCTGAACCTGTGCGGACCTTCCAAAAGGTTGTGTGGGACCAAGCGGTGAGGCACGAAAGAGACTGCCACTGTGGAGGGGGCGGGTTTGTGTGCCTGTGGTCCAATCTCTCCAAGGTCAAAAGGGCTCATTTGAGTTGAGGAACAATTTCCACGTCCTGTTTTCCCCTGGGCTGTGTGTCTGTCGGGCTCCCGGCCTTAAAAGTCAGACAAGGCTTCCTATTGTTTGGACACATGTGGGTTGGGGAGGTTCTGTAGGAGGCTGTAGGAGGCTGAGCCACAAGGGCAGCCGTCAGGCTCTCAGGACGTCTTACCCCACAGACTCCTGTCCAGGACGGCGCTCCAGGCCCTCACATTGATCACTGAGCAGGTCACACGTGGGCAGCGCGTGGGTCCTGGGAGTGGGACGGGCTCGCATCTCGGCTTCACTCCGCACGTTTGGGCCTCACCAGCGAGCACGGTGGCTCTGTGACCACATGGGGTGAAGGGGCAGTGTTGCAGTGTCCACCCAAGTATGTGGGCTATTGAGAAGTTTACTATAAAAAACGAGAAAATTACAAGTGTTGGCAAGAATGTGGAGCAATCAGAACCCCTGTGTACTGCTGATGGGATGGTTAAAAGGGAAAACCACTATGAAAAACAGTATGACCATTCCTCAAAAGTTAAAAATAGAACTACCACATGGTTCAGCAACTTCACTTCTAGATATAATTCCAAGGAATTGAAATCAGGTCGGAAAGAGATACGTATTCGAGCGCCCAAGTTCATCGCCACACAGCCAAGAGGTAGGAGACATGCAAGCGTCTATGGATGGATGAATGAAGAAACCACATGTGATACATACGTACATGGAACAGCCTTAAAATGGAAAGAAATCCGAGCCCATGTAACAGTGTGGACATTAAGCTAAGAGCAATCAACCAGCCACAAAGAGAAAAACACTGAGTTAGTCCCCTTATATGAGGCATCTCAAGTAGTCAAGTTCATAGCAGCAGAGCACAGCAGGGTAGTCACCCGTGGGTGGGGGAAAGGGGAAAGGGTTTTCGTTTCATGGGGATAGAGTTCTCGGTTGGCAAGATGAGAAGGTTTTGAAGCTCTGTTGCACAACGCGGTGAATATACGAAACCCCACTGCACTGAGGACTTACAGCTAAGATGGCGAGTTTTATGTCACGTGTCATTCACACAGTTTAACAGGGACGATGACAACACTGAATGTGGGAGAGGCTGGACAGGACTGGATCTCTCACACGTGGCTGGTAGGAATGTGAGGAGACGTACCCACTCCGGGAAACAGGTTTCCGTTTGTAAAACATGGGATGCACGCATATCATGCCGTCCATCGTTGTACCCCTGGCATTTATCTCAGAGAGAGGAAAACTTAGGTTTGCCCGAATCCCGAACACAGCTGTTCCTGTAATGGACACACTTGTTTATTTCTAACCACCGAAACTGCAAGACAGCTCTAACGGCCTTCACTGGGAATGGTAAGCAGTGTGTGGCGCATCCACGTGAGGAATCCCAC
>JAPYXV010005242.1:0-10695 GCA_028533065.1 Trachops cirrhosus
ATAAAAGAACAAAGAATGAAAGAGAGGAAGGAGTTAAAAGATAAAAAAATTAAAAAAACAAAAAATTTCAAAAAGAAAAGAAGAAGCCTCCAGCTGGCTTCAAAGTGGCCAAGGCAGTTTTGCTGGTCTTTCCTGGCTGTAGCAGGCTGAGGGGTGATTGATTTTGCTTTTCTCCCTTCTTCATCAGCACTCTCTCAGCTTCTAGCCCAGTTCCCCAGCAGCCTCTTGTCCCTAAGGTTCAGGTGTGCACTCTTCCTAGGGCTATGGGAGTGTGCGCAGGGCCTTCTGCACCACCTCAAGAGCACTGCGCAGCTGGGTGGGGAGGCGACGAGAGTGGCTGCTACAGGAGAACTCCCTAAACATCCACCCAGTGTCTCTTTTTTCCCTTTATCTTTTTCAGAAATTCCTCCTGCTCAAGCCTGCCAGTCTGTACAGAGGCCTGGCCTCTCTCACAGCCCTATCGTCCAACTGGACTGGGGACTATCCAGGTCAGGGCCCATCACGGCCCAACTCTCAACTGTCCCCAGCCGGCATCCACAGACTCTGTGGCTGCTCACAGACCGTGTATGTTTGCCACTTATTCCTTATTCCTCACTGTGTCATGTTATGCAACCAGGTGTCTCCTGGTGCTGCTCAAATCTTGTTTGGCACAGGTGGGAGCCATTGAGCCAGCTATCTCCCAAGAACCCTGTGGTGTACCCAATAGGCACCTGGCCTGGGGCTGCAGCCGCCCTGGTCCCAGTGCTGGTCCCAGGGACCTTATTGTCTGAAGCACTCTCCTTACTGTCTGGTTTTTCAATTTTCTCTACAATTTTTGGTAGAATATATGGCTATCTTCATATGTCTTAGGGTACTATTAGCTGTTCTCTCTGTTCCTAAGTAGATCGGCTAGGTGTTTCACCCGTGTGCAGGGGGACGTGGACTTTGCTCACACCTATCTCACTGTCATCTTGGGAAAAAAATGTTTTAAACGAGAGAGAGTGCTAGCTCATTCAGGCCACCATCTACTTGTGGGACAAGGAGGATCACCTCAGAGCTGTGTCAGTAGTCACATCCGTTCTAGTATCAATAAATACAACTCACCACAAATGAGGTACTGATGAAGTTGTTTTTTTAATAGACCTGTGATATTCCCCCAGTCTCATACCCAAAATGAGGTTAGAGGCTACCTCTTTACAGACATTCAGTCAAATGTAGAGTTTAATGCCACATTTTAGTTAGTTATTATCTTCCAGATGAGCACACTAACCAGTTCCTTTAGTGAAACGACCACATGTGTATATTTCTTTTATCCTTCCTAATGCCTTCCATGCATAGTCAGTGCTTAATAAATACCTTCTGTGTATAATTCATCCCATTCTCTTGTTCCTAGCTGATCACTGGGTAAGGAGCTGCTTAAATCTGAAAATTCAATTTCTGCTATCAGTTCTATATATTCAATGTGAAATCTGTGGAGTTTCCTTGGGGCAGACCAGAATATGACTTTAATCTTCTTCAAGCTCACATCAGTTCAGGCTAGTGTACCAAATCTGCATTGCAGTTCCATGATCAATTTCACTTCATCTTGAGTTGCACTTCAAAAGCAAAGTCATATGCTTAGCAGTTCTTGGATAGCTATGTCCATGGACTTGGGTCATATCTGTAGAGTCGAAGACTTTTCCAGGTGTCAGAAAAGCTGTCTGACAACAGCTTCTAAGTTCCATGCTGCCTCCATAATTATGGCTGCATAGGCTAGATTGACTAAGATCGGACTCATTTTGCAAGCCTGTTTCTGAACATGAGTCACAAGGAGTGGGATCAGACAGGGCATTGCCCACTGTGATATACTCCACCCAACATCAGGGACCAGTTTGTGTATATTGCTGAAATTTGGCAAGAGCTGACTTGCCTGGTAACTGCCAAAGCCATGGATGCTAAGGGCCTAAGTGTTTTTTAAATATAAAAAGCATTAAAAACTATATATAAAATCTATGTTCTTCCCATGCTGACATGAACAAATCGCTTTGCTCAGCCAGGATATAGGTAAAGGCACATTGTGAATCTGACATTGCCTTAGTATTAGCAGTACATAACCAGGAAAAAGTTGCTGGAAGCAGACAAATGTCATGATGGTTTGTAAGTTTTCTTCTCCAAGAAGGGTGAAAGGAGTCACATCATTGATACCATGGATATTTTGATAGAAGCTAAGGGTTTTATGTACAGGCAAGTTGGAATTAATTATTTCAGAGTCCCAAGCTCTTTAGGTTGAGAGATTATTGGTAGCTAACTTCAAGACCTGTTTGATGAAGCCAGAACTCAAGGGGTCCTAACTAGTTCAAAAAGAGGACTAGAGCAGCCTAGGAGGGTAGGCTAGGAAGCAACTGGTCTGCATGTGTGTCCACAAACTAGTTGAAAAACTAAAAATGTCAGTTCCTTAGCTATTTCTTTTTTCAACATGACTCCCCTAAACCTACCAAGCTAGCCAAGTTTTTTCTTTACCCAAAGATTTTTTTTTAGTTGTTTTGATCAAATACTTGGTGTTTCAATGTCACTGAGCTACAGCTTCATTTCTAGAACAAGAACATAACATGTTCAATCCAACATCACCCCCTACTGGTTTGCCATAAGAGACCAGGAAATATGTGTTAAATCTCCTTAATCTTCTCAAATTATCTTTTATTTTTCTATAAAACATCAAAACACCAAGTACCCTGGTCCATTCCTCCTCTTTTGAGAAAGAATTTCTTTCCCAAAAGTAGGAGGTTACCACCCCATCCATCCTGCTATAGGTACTCACGTAACCCTGCTGATTCCATTCAAGAAGCTGTGTTCAGTGTCTCTGACAATCAGTATCTGGCATGGTGAGGCCCACCACTCCAGCAACAAGGGGCCTTGTAGAGTAGTAGTCACTTGGGATTGCAGTTCAACAGGTATGCATCCAATGCTAATAGAGAAGCACTTCCCAGGGAAGAAATGTAGCTGCATAAAAGAATAAAGTTGCCACCAAATAGTTCCAGAAATTTGTAAGAAATCTTATAATGAGTAAGAAACTCTTTGCCCTATGAGAAGCAAGTTTACAATGATGCAGATATCACTGCCCTTCTTATTTATACATTTATAAATAACAGTTATACTCAAGCAAGCAACAGTTATACTCAAGATGCTTATATTGGTCAGCAGGGACAAATAAGCATCAAACTCAAACCAGAAAATCCTGCACAGGGATTCAGAATACAAACATATTTGTTGCAAGGGAAAAATGTGACACTTTCTTGTGCCTTTGTGTTGGAGGAAGGAATGCCATAGGGCTGTATGTCTCTCAAATTGTGTCTATCAAGAAAATTATTGCTAAGACAGTTTTAAAATTTAAAAAGTAGAGTTGAATTTCAAGCATTTGTATTAGGTGCATGAAAGAGCAGTATATAGAGATGATCCAAGAATATTTTCTATTTGTACTAAGAATGTTTTTTGTTCTTACATTTTAATATAACCATGTTAGGTGTTCACTGAGTTGACATTACTTGAAAAAAATTTCAGCAACCATACTGAAAATCTAGTTCAGGAGTATCTAAGAAGTTCCCCACCTTCACCTTTTTGATTTCTGCACTGTTTGTACATTAAAATTGCTCAACATTATTTTATTTTATTTTATTTTATTTTATTTTATTTTATTTTATTTTATTTTATTTTATTTTATTGCCATTTCCTAAGTTAGAGAAAGTAATTAGTGTTTTTGGTTCCAAAAGTTCTATCTGAACTTTAATTTTTAGGAATAATATTAAGAACTAAGAAACCTATGTTTTTCATTTTAATTAATTCTTACCCATTCAAAAGGATTCACTGAGCACTGAGCTAGGCAACTAGGGGGATAAAAAATGTAACGTATAATTTCAGTTCTCCAGGATATTATAGTCTACTCGAAAAAAAAGGAGATTACTAAACAGGAAGCAATTAACTAACAACCCAAAACAATGTATGGTTGAGGCAAGATAAATACTATAGGCAGAAGTGCTGTAACAGCTTAGAAGAGGGGGTGGGGTATCAGGATTTGATTCAGTCAAGAAGCATTCAGTGGAGAAGGTAGAATTTGATTTGGATCCTGATGGGTGGGTGAGATTTGAATATGAGAAAAGGGACAAGAATCAAAGGTTTTTGGTTGAGATGGAGCATGAAATTTTGGGAAGCTCATAGAGAAACCAGTCTGTGTAGTTCAGGTAGCTAGGTAGAAACTGCAGACAGAGTTGGATATTGGGTTGTACAAGCTGTAGGACCCTGAACCACTAGATAAGTTTGAACAAGGAATTATATGATGAAAATTATTTTTCTTTTCTTTTTTCCTCCCTCAGACCATTATATAGAATGCATTGAAAGGGGGGAAAGTATAAGCAGGGAAACCTGTTAGGTGGCTGTTTCATTAATCCAATCACAATGTTGTGAGTACTGGAAAGGAGATGTTGATGGTTAGGGGGCACGAAGAGTTGGTAAAAGAGAAACTTGTGAAAGGAGAATCAACAGACTTGTTGGCTATCTCATTGACAAACATGAGAAAACTGGCACGGACTGATGAGTTTATGCTGGTTTGTGGGAAAAGGTGACCTGAAGTTTTAGACATGTTCAGTTCAAAGAATGGTGAATCACCCAAAAAGGCATATGCTAAGGGAGGGGGGGTTGGAGATGTGAAAATGAAGTACAAATGAGATATGAATGCTTTTCTTTACAAGAAAAATATTGAACACCTACAATATGCTAAGCATTCAGAATACAAAAAATGAGTAAGATATGATTCCATCCATGAAGGAGCATATAGTTTAATGGAAAGACAGAAAAACAAACACAGATTATGCTAATAACTATGAGAAAGATGAATAGAAAGAGGAGTAGAAGCAAAAATATGCTGTTGCCATGACCCAGGCAAGAGATGCTGGTGGTCTAGGCTTGAGTACTGAGAGTCAAGAAGAGACAAGACATATTGAAGAAATATTTTAAAGGTCCAATATTCAAGACTTACTAGTTGGTTGAATGGTGAAGGTCAGAGTGACGGAGGAGTCAAGGAAAATGATTCCCAAGACTAACTGAAATAAGAAGGTGAATGGTGATTCTACCAATTAAAATTGAGAATAAAAACAGAAAAAAGAGGAAGTTTGTGTTGGAAAATTTTGCTTTGGATGTGTTGAGTCTGATGTCCATGTGGAACATTCATGTGGCAATGTTAGCAGCAATTTTGATATATAAGGATAAAGCTTAAGAAAGAAGACATGTGCTGAAGTTGTGGAGTTGGAAGTCATCAGCACACAAGTGGTGGTTAAATAATAGACATGAAATTGGAAGAGTATATAAGGAGAGAAAAACAGTGGATAAATGGCAAAACCCTAAGCAATATCAATATCTAAGTGACAGATGGAGACAGAAGAGATTATCAGACAATAGTGAAAAATGAAAGCCAGGTTGCAGTGGATTGAGAATGAATTAGAGGTTAGAATGTGCAGAGAGCAAGAAGACCATTGCTCAGAGCTTTGCAGAAAATGTAGAAACAGCCACAGTTAGTGAGCAGGACTTGCTAGGACAGGAAATGAAATTAAGAAGAATCATTCAATGAGTGAATAGCATGTCAGAAAAGCCAATTGAAGAAAGTTTTAGGAAGGACTGTCGAGAATATCAAATGTTGCAGACTTATGAGCAGACTAGGACTGGGAAAAGTGGTGAGGGCTGAAACCAGATTACAAAGGGGCAAAAGAGGAAGTGGGTACTGAAGAAATGGTATAGTGAGTATCAATCACTTTTAAGAAATTTGGTAGGAAATGGGTGAAAAGGATGGGGGAAGAAAAGGAGCCTAGAAGAGTAAAGCAATGATAAAGAGGAGGTGAGTGGAGAGGGGAGCAAGAAGGGCTACTACTTGAGATATCTGTGACATCAAGTGAGATATTTGTCAGGATACCTTGTGAATTTGTGAAGGTAGATAAGAAGGATACAATGAAAGGGAAATCCTGAAGATATTCAAGCAAGTTGGAAGTAGTGTGGAAGACAAATACTTCAAGAGTTGAGATTTTAAATAATAAGTGAGTTATCCTATACACAACACATGCATGTTGATTATGTATCATATAGTCAAACATGGAAATGTTGGCTTTAACAAGAAAGGTAGATCTTGGCAGCTGCACTGGGTAGGGGTCTGTCCCACACCTAAGGCAGGAAGATGGTAGCTGCAAAGAAGACAAAAAAGTCGCTGGAGTTGATTAGCTCTAGGCTCCAACTTGTTATGAAAAGTGACAAATACGCCCTGGGGTACAAGCAGACTCAGAAGATGATCCGACAAGACAAAGCCAAACTGGTCATCCTTGCCAACAACTGCCCAGCCCTGAGGAAATCTGAAATAGAGTACTATGCCATGTTGGCCAAGACTGGAGTCCATCACTACTGTGGCAACAATATTGAACTGCAAACAGCATGTGGGAAATACTATACAGAGTGTGCACACTGGCTATCGTCAATACAGGTGATTCTGATATCATCAGAAGCATGCCAGAACAGACTGGTGAAAAGTAAATCATGCAAAATTTTTCTTTAATAAAACTGGCCAGAGCTTGGTTAAAAAAAAAAAGAAGAAGAGAAAGGTAAACGGAAAGGGTTTCATACCTTGAACAAGGACTACTGCCCACTGGGAAGAGAATAAACTTGAGTAGGATTGAAGGAATTATACATCAGACACCTGGATAATCCAGCTTCTAGTAATCAAGAAAGTGATACCCTCTCCCTCCTTTTCTAGTTCTCCCTTTAGACATATGGGGATGTCATCTTTTGCTTTACTGATCATTGTTACATGAGTGCAGGCCTATTTGAATTCTGATTGGCACCTCTGGCATACACCGGATCTCGAAGGTATCCACAGAGCTCAGGATATCTAGGGACAAGTTTGCAGTCTCAGCTGCATGCTACCACTCCTTTTTGGGAGGCCTGAGGCCACCATATTTAAACATCTCCAAAGGTCTCTACCTGGGAAATGGGGGTGGGGGAATAAAATGAGCAAGCAGCTAACTTCTGGTGTGTTTGTGTGTCCGTGTGTGTATTTCAGTGTTTAATGGGTGTGATGAGAGCCAGTGTTCTTTTTGTAAAGTAAGGAAGACAAGGAGGTTGTCAGTGGTTCACAGGCCTGGCTGCACATTAGAATCACTTAGGGAACTTTATTTTAAAAACTACTGATGTCTAGGTCCCACACCCATAAATTCTGAAATAAGTGAAGCTACGTGGCAAACTCCTGGCTGGCCCTAGAGAACTATCAGGCTCCAAATAATTCCTGGGGAAGGGAAAAAGAGAGATTTCTGAGACTGTCTGTGGGTGCCCATGGGGAAGCTTCCTAGGAAAAGGTGCACATGGTGCTCCCCCATCAAGCATATTTCTCTAGATGATTTCAAGTAAATGAGCTAGAGCAGCCTTAAATCAAGTACAGGAAAAGGGAAAGAAAGAAGATCAAAGAGTTTATTCCTTCTGCTTTGCCTTGCTAATATGATAAAGTTAGTTTTACAGTCCCATAGGCTGTGAGAACTGCATCTTCTACCACCAGCTACCATCTCCTCTCCTAATGCTACCACATAAGGGGCAGCAGTACTAAACCTTAACTGCTTTGCAGGGGGCAGTTAGAGCTGGACACATGAAAATAAATCTGTGCTCCTTGTCTTCCCCACAGAAGTGTGCTCACTCTTTTAGGTGACTTGGAAAAGTAAGTTGGAACCTTTCAAATAAATCTAAAAGATCAGTAAGCTGAAAGGACTTCTATGAAATCTGCCAGTCAGACTCTTCTAGTACAAGTTTGGATCCAATTAAAATCCATGTTCTCATAGAGAACAGCACTCATGAATTCAATGCTTAAGAGCATGAAACTATAAAGACATGCTGTCTTGGTTAGAATCACAGATGTATCATTTATAAGCTGTGTGGCTTTGAACAAGTCGCTTAACCTCTCTGCTTTAGTATCCTTATCTGTAAAATAGGGAAAATGACAGTACCTACCTCATAGGATTTTCTAAGGACTAAAAACTTAATACATGTCAAAGCACTTAAAACCCAACTGGTAGATGATAAGAGCAAGCTATCTCATCATCATCACCACCATCATCATCATCATCATCATCATCATCATCATCATCATCATCACCAAACTGATAAGTCTTGAAACAAGCCTTAGGACTGTGGCTATGACTTAGCTCCAGAGAAAGTTTAGTAATCAACAATAGGCCTCTCATCATGATTTCCTATACAGCCAGAACAATGACCCTATTTACTTATGGAACATGGTACCTCAGCATGCTTCCTATAAGGGCCTCTTTTACCTGGTACACTTTGAGAAAAGGATCACTGCCCTGAAATAAGCATACCTGCCTACACAGAGGAAGGCAATGGGTACTGTGAAAATGCTGTATGATAGGAAAAAATTCACTGACTGGACATTATGAGAGAATGGTAGTTGACCCTTCACCATTGAGTCATTCACATGGGAGTCCCAATGATATGGATGAGAAGATTAGAAGGTCAGGGAGCATGGGCACTGCCTGGCCCTGTTGTAAGACTGCTGTGGGAAACTGTGGGTTGTATAAACCAGCATACTGACAGAGAAAGGGAAGAAAATGTATAGAAAAGGGTCTGGTTGAGATGAGGTGGTATCAGGAGAATTGAAATTGAAAACATATCACCCAGTTCATAATTATGCAGTAGCCTTCTCCCTTCCATTTCAGGTTATCAAGTGCCAGGGGGAGTGATTCCAATTTTACAGGTAAAACAAAAATGAAAACACAAACAGATTTGGTGAATCACTGCTGGATCAATATTTTAAATTTGCACTTAGTTTTTTTCTTCATAAACAGGTGTAAAAAATTAGATTCCATTTTTGCATTCACATAGCCCTGCTCTGTCCTAGAAACAGCCTGCTAACTCCATACTGTAGCCATAAAGTACCAAAATACCTAATGGTCACATCTCTAAAACCCCCCAACAAATGTCTGAATAGTATCAGGTGGATTAATTAAACCAGCAGCTGTGTTACTGCCCATGCTGAATCATTTTTTATTTTAGTTTCAACTGAATTAGCTTTTGGCAATTTGTTTTTCTCTTTAGGATGCTTGAGTTCAACAAGTTGAGATAGGTAGTCTGATTCCATGGGTTTTTCCTCCTTCATAGTCTCCATGTGTACTTTTTGATTAGTTTGTAGTTCCTGATGACTGACAGGTATGATGTCTATTTGTGAAACCTACTTTGATGGGTTGGTCTAGCCCTGAGGCTGTCTACCTGATCTGAAAGGGCCTTGTATAATCTGAGGTAAACACACTGCCCTGTGTGTGATTTAAGAGTTGGAACATTTCAGACAACTATGAAGGATTCAATGAAAGGAGCTACTCATTTTCCAGGTCTGCCTTGCTTCCTGAAACAGAGAAGCTATCTAAAATTTGGGATACCTGGGGCATCTTTTTCCATTAATAAGACAAGTATCCATGTTGTAGACAATGTGGAAATGTCACTTCATAGCTATGAAAATTTTAGCAAGTTTCTGCCTAGAGACAAGATAACACATAAAATCAAGGGTAAGGAAGAGTAGAATAATACACCAAAATAAATGAATGTAGTCATCTGTTTTCTACTCATCTTTTGCAAACTTTGATAGGAAGAGTAGAAATTAACAATTTGGAGGAGTGGAGAAAGGTAGGAGCAGAGGATTTTGACCTCACAATTAACTATTTCCCAGACCTCAGACCAATAGGTGGTCTTTTGGTTACCCTGTAGCAATCCCTAAGAGCCTCAGATCCAATAGTTCTTCAACATGAGTAATGTTAGAATTCCCTTTTGTATAAAAACGGTAACTAAAGGGGAAACCAAAATTTAACACCATGTATTTCTGCTCAAAATTCACCAAGATTACCTCTGTAGCAATCACCAGCTACAGGAGAAACACCAATACTTCTGAATTCCCTTCAGTGCCTAGCATAACACTGCCTATACTGTGGGTAGTCAGCCACTGAAGTAACACTTTTAGACCCAACCTCTTCTTAGTCCCAGTTCTAGAAAACAACTTAAAGGAAATCTCACCAGCAATTTCTTGCTGGGTTGAGACTGTTATTTTTCAAAGTGTTAAATTATATACATTCTATCTGGCTTTCATTTCCAATGGGATACCAATGGAAAATTTTAAATTTACTACTTAAATTTTAATTTATTTTTTTTTTACTTTTTAAACATTTATTTTTTAATATTTTATTCTTGATCTCATTTTTTTAATTTTTTATTTATTTATTTTTAGAGAGAGGGGAAGGGAAGGAGAAAGAGAGGAAGAGAAACATCATGTGTGGTTGCCTCTCATGTGGTCCCCACTAGGGACCTGGCCTGCAACCCAGGCATGTGCCCTGACTGGGAATCAAACTGGTGACCCTTTGGTTCACAGCCTACACTCAATCCACTGAGCTACACCAGCCAGGGTGATTTTTTTATTTTTTAATTAATATTTTTATTGTTCAAGTACAATTGTCTCCATTTCCCCCCCCCACCCCAACCATCCCCACCTCCCACCCTCGATCCTACCCCCCTTTGGCTTTGTCCATGTGTCCTTCATACATGTTCCTGAAAACCCCTCCCCATTTCCCCCCCTGAATCCCCTCCCACCTCCCCTCTGGTCACTGTTACTTTGTTCTTAATTTCACTGTCTCTGTTTATATTTTGCTTGCTTGTTTGTTTTGT
>JAPYXV010005243.1:0-10694 GCA_028533065.1 Trachops cirrhosus
AAGGGAAATTTTTGCATCAAAGACTTTGAGAATTTTTAATTTTGATAAATACTGCAAAATGTCATTCTTA
Organism: Trachops cirrhosus; assembly: GCA_028533065.1. Lineage (NCBI taxonomy): Eukaryota > Metazoa > Chordata > Mammalia > Chiroptera > Phyllostomidae > Trachops > Trachops cirrhosus. The sequence goes on from JAPYXV010005243.1 coordinate 71, forward strand.
GAGGCTGTACTGATTTATATTTCCACCAGTATCATATGAAAAGCAGACTACGAAGTTTGCAAATTTTGGTCAAAATTCAGTTTTATCCATAGTACATTTAGAGGATTTAAAATTCTCAATTACATTAGTTTACTACAATAGGCAGTTTAAATATTTTTTTTCTTAACTCATTGATCAAGAAAAATAGGACATTTAATCCTGCCCTGAGTAGGCTTGGTGATGAATTCAAACTGAACTAATTTCTAAATTTGTGATTACATTCTTTTTCCACAAAGTCCTGAAGCACAACAATGAGTCACTTTCCCTTATGTCGTCTCAAGGCTGTCAGTTTAAATTATGTTTCTAGCTCCAGAGCTTCTAAAAGACTTTTGTTTTCTCTCCATACGATTTGAGACATAGACAAAGGGTTTCTGCATACACAGGTTATTTTGAAAATAGATACTTGTATTCCAACTATGAATAAAATTAATAGTTAAGAGCTATTTTTAATGTTAAAGAAAATTGCACCTTGAGCACTGTAGGACTCTCAGACTTTGGAACTGAAAAGAATCATTCAGGGCGCATGCTAAATTTTCACCGGGTTTGCCCTGGAACTTCTGGTTCAGTAGGTCTGACAGGTATGGCCCAAATATTTGTATATAATCCCTTGTGATTCTGATGCAAAGGCCCTGAAACTGAGCTTTGAGAAATAAAATATTAAATTATTGCTGATTGGCTGTAGTGGCATATTTGTAATGTGAGCTAGGAAATCCATGACAATGAAAAAGTGATTTTTTTTAAACATTCATGGTTTTATATATTATATGGTATTTTTCTTGAACCTGAGAAACTAGTGTTTCCATGGCAAATATTTCCTGAATATTCATATCATGTACCCACTCACTGTTTAACTAATTTCCATGTATTAAGTTATATATACCTCACAAGCCTATGAGGTAAACACAGTTATTTCCATTTTACAGAAAAGGAAACTGAGGCACAAGAGGTTGCATAACTTGCCAGAGTCACACAGCTAAGCAGTTTGTAGACAGGCCTTGACTGGTGTGGCTCAGGGGAATGGGTGGTATCCTGCAAATGGAGGTCACAGGTTGATTCCTGGTCAGGGCACATGCCTGGGTTGAGTCAGGTCTCACACATTAATGTTTCTCTCCCTCCTTTCTCCCTCCCTTTCCCTCTCTCTAAAAATAAATAAATAAAATCTTAAAAAAAAAAAGAAGTTCATAGACAAGATTTAAACCTTATCATTCGGGTTCCATGTTTAGCCATTATACCACACTGTCTGTCTTTTCACATGAACTTGAAGGGGTTTGATTTTTTCATCTAAAAATGAATTGGTTTGGTCATTAATGGTAGGAACTCTCTGCATAGCTCAGTGGAAAAAGTAAAACTATTTTCCAGATAAGACTTTTAGTCTCTTAAAGAATTAAAGTATCTCTTATTTGATACAAGTTGATAACATTGTGGAGTAGGTCTGAAGGCAAGGGTAGCAGATTTCATGTTAGTCATGGGGCATGTGTGTGTTTATTGATGTGAACTAGTGATGGGATGAAATCATCTTTAAAAAAGGTTTTCCATCTATTAATTATTGAAAAGTTCATCATGGGATTTTGTGACAATACAGAATTAAAAAGCTAAAAAGATCTCAAAGTGTCATTCTCTTTAAATAGTTATCTTGTGGGGTAATGTTACAAATGTTCCTTAGAACACTTATACTCCACAATGTCTAAAAGACAAACATTAAACTAATTTATATATTTAAAAACATATTTTCAATTAATATAATTTATTCATTTCCTGTAATAAACACTTCTAAAATACCTACTATGTGTCAGGATTTGAGCTAGGTACTGGGTAGTAATAATTACCATTTACTAAATTTTGGTGTTGGTATATTTCTTCTCATTTTATTAATGAAGACATGGTGAAGCTAAGCATTTTTCTGGAAGATACCAAGTTTTGCACAGTGGCAGAGCCAGTATTTGAATCCTCATCTGACTCCAAAACTGGGCTCATTACATTAACATTAGTAATTTGGACTACAGATGAATACTTTATTTTACTAAATGAAGTATTATAGGGGTCTTTTAAGTAGTGAGCTTCCAAAGGAGTCTTTATGTTGAATTTTCTTACAATGTTCAAGACTAAATCTACCATGAAAACTATACCATCACGTTGCTTTATTCGGAGTAGAGCTCATTAAATGTTGATAAATAATATAGCTTCAATAGATTAGTTTTGGAGTTTTCTTTAAGCTTCAAATGCTTCTGTGTATATCTGGGAAAAGTATTTTTTCATCTTGAGCAATTATTGAGAAATAAAGGACATAAAGTATATAAAGCATCTACCACTCAATAAAAAGTAGTTTAAAAATGTTATAATCCTGAAATGATATGTTTAGGACATAAATTGGGATTCTAGGTAGATACTGGGTGGACAGATCCAAGAATTATTAGGTAGGAAGAATCATTAGGACCATTCAGGGCAAGTAGGAGAAAGAAGCCATCGACAGACATAAGATTATACACTTGATATTTGCTGTTTGATATTTGATGTGTGGTTAAAGACAAGAATGGGGAGGTTAGAAAGGAGTATTGGTTTGAGAGTGGAAGGCTTTTACTCCTGAAGAGACGGTCTGAAGAGCATCAGAAATATAAGAGTTGGAAAGGCAAAGAAGTTAGATGAATTAATACATAAACAAATTAATTCAAAATCTATTTGAGTGTCAAATACTACTGAATTATTGCAGTGTGAGCAGATCCCTGGTGGTGGCTCCAGAATTTCTATAAAAATGAAGCTTGGGAGAAGCAATCTGGTTGTGTGAAGAGTCAGGGTAGGGAAGGGGCTTTGTCTAGACCCCGCAATTTCTTAGAACTTTAGATCAGATTCAGAAAATACCAAACAACAGGGAGGGGCACTGATTAAGATTGCAGCTGGAACTAATTCCCCTCCAGCTAAGTCTCAACTCTGCCACAGCAGAGTGTTGTAGTCAAACAGTAGCAAGTTAATGAGATACTTGTTTTAAAGGATCTCCGTACAAAGAGCTACCTCAGATGGTGGTGGACGCGTTTACTCTCCATGGGGGGACAGTAGAGGGAAGGATTTCATTAAAAGGTGTGAATTTATTTGACTCTATTTCTCACTTGAAAAATTGAATTAATGTTCTAAACAAACAAAGGAACAACAAAGACCTTCCAAGACACAGAAAAGTTAGAGATTCTGATAGACTGTTCAGAACCCGGCTTTAGTCAAGATAAGACAGGAAAGAGGGTTGACCACATGTAGGCTTCCTCATTCCAAACACACACCTTAAGTGCTACAACAGTACCCGAGAAACGTTCACAGCTCGGCTCACGAGAACTTGGACGCCGACTTGGATGCTTCCTTCCGTCTCCCTTCATTTTTTCGTTTAAGAAACTTGTTATGTATCCAGTGCTTGTTTAGCACACCCTTTGCTAGGTGCAGATAACACAGAGAAAAAAAAAAAAAACATAACCCAGAACTATGGAACTGATAGTTGCATTGCGTGGGGGTAAGCCCTACGCCTGGAACCCGTGAGGCCATAGTGCAGGGCCTTAAGGTGCTGTGGAAAGCGCTCAGAGACCTATGAAAAAGGGGGCAACATATTAATAAGAAGAACTGACTTTCATTAAGAATTTACTGCAGTTTCTCCAGTTTGAAGTCCCGGCCAAGACGCCACCCTCGAACACCTGAGGCTTAATAGAATGCAGATCCCCGGGGGGCCACCTAAATCTACTGAATCACAATGTCCAAGGGCAGGGCTCAGAAATCAGCAATTTAATCAGGAATATCTTCAGGCCATTGTTATGTGCAACTAAAACTTGAGAATCTTGGCCTCTCACCTTTTCTTCTTTTTTACCCAAAGTAGGTACTATTATCAACCCTATTTTACGGAGGAGTAAATTGAGGTATAGAAAGGTTGATGAACTTGCTAAAGGCACACTGAACGAGGATTGGAATCTAGAGCAATCTAGACGCAGGTCTGAGTCTTAAACACCGCAGTAAATGATTTGTTGCTAATACTTCAACAAGCACTAAACTCCGAGTTTGAAAACAGTCTGAAATTCCGTTAAATTTAGTCTCGTGAATTTGGGAGATTCAGTAGTACTTGGAATTTCAAGTCCCTCTCTCATTAAATTCAGGCCGAAATACCTCCCCCCGCAAGGTGTGACCGGAACGGCTGGGTGTGACAACAGGCGGGTCAGGGAGCGATCGATGACTTCGGCGCGCGGTGGCCTGGTGGGTCTGTTCGGGCCTCTCCCGCCAGGCCTGCCTACTCTCGCGCGCTCCCGAGCCCGCCCCTCCCGCCATCTTGGCCTAGGAAGGAGCGAGCTGCACGCGTGAGTAAACAGTCCGAGAAGGGAAAGCCTAGGCCTACCTGCGTCCGCGAGGTGCGGGACCGAGGCGGAGAGGGCGCAGTTCTGATCTTCATACGTAGGGTAAATATAGGGGTCACAGTACTACGCCGCGCGGAACCCTCAGTTGGGCGCCACCTCCGCCCCCTCCCGGTGAGACGCCTCTCACACTCGTCTTCTCCCGCCCCACGCCGGTCTCCTCCCCCTGTTGAAAGCTGCCCGGGAAAGTGGTGGCGGGAGAGGGCCTGGATGCGGATTGTGAGGAATAGGAGGTTAGGGTCTAGGGTTAGGGCACCCGGGGCCAGGGATGTGGACGTGGTCGGTGGGGCTGTGAGGCCCAGGGTGAGCGCGTGGGTCTGGGGCCCGAAATCACACTGGGTCGGCGCGGGACTGTTTCTATCGGTCGCTAGATTTTCTCCTTTTCTGATACACGCTTCAGGGTGGCCAAAATGACGGCCCCGGATGAAAGCCCCCTCGTGCCGCTCTTGGAGACTTTGGAAGACCACTCCGCCTCCTATGGAGAGCAGACCGACGCTTACCTTACTCTGACAAGGTGAGGCCCATTGGGAGTGGGGCTGGGTGTTCTGGTGGTTCTTGGGGAGAACGTAGTTGAGGGGGGCACGCGAAACGAGTTTGGGTATTCTAAAAGTTTGGCAGCGGTGAGGACGCTGGGGTCGCGGGTGAACGCCGAGGATGGGAGGGTGCGTGGTAGGCGGTGTTCTCGGCTGCGGCGTTGCCTAAGGAGTACATTCGGAATGAGGAAGCCCGCTCCTGCGTCTTGCAATCGAAGAATTAAAAAAAGTTGGGTTGGAAGTGGGCAGGCTGGAGGAGTGGTTTTCAGTGTAAATCGCTTGTATGTGGGGACAGTGTGGCAACCCAATATTGGTTCTTTAGTCGAGAGCAGTAACCCGAGTTTTATTTTAATTGCAAGTGCTCGTAATATTTTTCCCCCTGCAAAACATTGAGTTCTCTGTAGTGCTGGGAAATTGCGTGGAGAGGATAACGACTGGCACAGAACGATAAAGATTTAGTAAGTTTCTAAGTGGGGGTAGGTTTCTCTGTCCAAACTTGTATACTGTCTCTGCAAAAGTAATTCTGAAGGTTTTTTTTTTTTTTTTGCTTCAGTTGTATATTGCATTCTGTACTTAAGTAGTTTAAACTCTAGGTCAAGTGAATTTGCTAGAATTCTAACATAAATTTGGAAAGATTATACAGATATTTTAGGGAGTGGTTTTTGGTGCCTGCTACTTGCATAAACTTGTGTTCTCCTTTTAAGTCGTATTACTGGAGAAGATGGAAAAGAAGTCATTGTAGAAATTGAGAACAAACTTCCTCGGCTATACGAAGTTTTAAAGGTGTGTGATTCTTGTTTATTAAATAGTTTTTTTTATTTGTGGGAGAAAAGTTTTCCAGTTTACTCATAAAAACTGAATTTAAATAAAACAAAGCAGATTATAGTACTATTTGAGATTTACACTGTATCAAGTACTTAATTACCTTACAGTTTTCCCTCATTTAATTTAACTCCTTGCCCTGGTGAGGTTACTCTTTAATCCCCACTTTGCAGAAGAGATTGGTATAATTTGCCTAAAGTTGCCCAAGGGCATTTGAATCCAAAACCCTTTTCTCTTCATTCAAAAGCAGTCATCAGAGATTATTTTATCTTTCTTAACTCCTTTTGTAGGAATGTACTCCTAAGTAAATGATTCTGTCATTTTGTTTTGGTCTATTTTTTTATTTTCTCACATGCTTAGTTTTTGCTGCTCTTGCCTGATTAGGCATGATTAATAAGATTATCATTATTGCTTGATTATTGGAAGGTGGTATAATTTAACCACAAACTGAGGACCTACTTTCTTGTCCTCATTTGACTACACTGTGGCTTTGTGACCTTCCTAACACTTAATTTTCAGTTTTCTTGTCTTTAGAATTAAGAGGTGGAACTGGATCTTCTTTGAGTTCTTATTTTTATGATCCTGTTTTATGCTTTTAAATAGAAGTATTCTGTCAAGATATTCATTGTATATTTTAGCATGATTTCTGGCTAAATGTTGAGGCATTTGAGGTATCTCCTACCTCTTCAGTTGAGTCATTGGTGCTGTTTATGTAAGGAAGAACTTTATTATGGAGTAATTAGTTCAAGACATTACTAGTATTAGATTAATAGTATCAGTGGTATTATTAATTATCACATTTTTCTTCATTGTCATGTACCACATTCCAGCAGTGTAATCATGCTCTGCATAATTATATTTTGGTCAACAACTTGTACCAAAAGAATATACAATAGTAGTCCCATAAGATTATAATGGAGCTGAAGAATTCCTATTGTTTTCTATTACCTAGTGACGTTGTAGACCTCACAGTGTTACAGGTGAACGCATCGCTCACGTTGTAAACAAATCCGTGCTGCCTGTTGTATAAAAGTATAGTGCATAGAATTATGTACAGTATAATAAATCACTATGATAATAAATCACTATGTTCCTGGTATTATTCTTTTTATCGTTATTTTAGGTTGTAATATTTCTGCTTAATAAAAAAAGTGTCATGTAAAACAGTATGGTGTGTTATCCTGGCAGCAGCCTCATACATTCTTGTACTTAACCATGTCTCTTGATTGCATCATTTTCTTTTGTGCTTGATTTAATCTCATGTTTCATACAGTAACATACTGTACAGGCTTATAGCCTAGCAGCAATAGGCTATGGTATATAGCCTAGGCATGTAGTAGTCTATATCCCCTAGGTTTGTGTAAGTGTACTCTATGATGTTTGCACAATGACAAAGTTGCCTATTGATGTGTATGATGGACTTCACAGAACATATCCCTGTTGTTAAGCATCACGAAGCAGTGTATTTTCTATGAAAACATGCATTTTCATATGTTTGGTATTTGACAGCGTATGGGGTCAGGAACTGAATTTTGAGTCAAATGGCAATGTTTGTAAATTTTATAACTAAAATGCCCAATGAATAATTAAAATGGACTCAAACAACAGGGGTTAGAGGCACCAACCCCCTCCCCCTTGCAGTCAAAAATCTGCATCTAACTTCTAACTCCCTTAAAACTTTATTTAGAAGTACATGGCTGATTACTGATAGGAAAATCAACAGGTTTGTGTGCAAATTACTAAGCACTAAAATGATATTTGAATTTCTTGAGAACAGGAATCATACTAGGTGAAATGTACTATTTAGGACTCTGGTAGTATTGTTTCCATGAACCCACAATGTTCTTGAAGATGAGACATAACACTTTTAAGAAACCCTTTCAGGTAATATGTGTTTAATAAAAGTTTATTAAAGACACATGCTAGCTATTATCCAGGGGATGTAGAAGTAGTTCTCGAAGTCTTAGGTAGATAAGGCTTTGTGTATTTGTAGTTGTCTGAATAGATTTCTTTAATATCCCTTTTGCCCCAGCCCGTAATATGGGTTGGTCTTTGAATTCCAGGTGAACATGGATTCAAATTCTGACTTTAAAGTAGGGATTTTTTTTGAAGATCGAGATGTTTAATACTCCTTGCTGTAAATGCTACATTTCAACGCTCCCCCCACCCCCAGGTGTCACTCCACTTTAATGCTAGGATTTCAGCTTTGTGTTTGAGTCTTTTGCTTTCCCTTTGTAGAAGGAAGGGCTTTGTTCCAATTTATTTCCTGTCTCGTGTCTTTACCATTTTCCATTTCTTGGATTTTTCTTTGCATCAGGTGTGTGGAGATGTTCTTTATCTTTTAAGAAAAGTGTTCTTTATTTAGTTGATCTTTTATCTAGTTTCCCTCTTTGCCAGGCTGTATATGTATACATGGCCTGCTGATCTTATTTCATCTACTTTCAAAGATTTGTTGATTGATTACATTAAAATGCAATTTTGCTTTTCAATCAGATTTTGCTGTCTAGACATTCACAATTGTACTCATTTGTAACAAGTGTGATTCTGTTTGTTTTGTTTTGTTTCTATAGACTCACATTTCTAGCCAAAACTCAGAGCTCAGTTGTGCTGCTCTACAAGCCTTGGGATTTTGCTTATATAATCCCAGAATTACCTCAGGATTATCAGGTGATTAAATTTATTATGACTTAATATTTTGAGGTTTATAAGTATATACTTTTGATATTGTTGAAAGCACTGTAATCTCTGTTAGATATATAACTTAACAGTTTAGGATTTGCTTTTGAGAAAGAAATGTTTTAGATTATCATTGGAAGGTGTCTTTCTTAGATATGGCTCTTTGATAATGGTAAAATTTGCTCTAAAAGAAAATAAACCTATTAATAATAATTGCTATGAAAACTGAACATTCTCCTTTGTAAAACACATATTTACTTTGGAAGTTAATAAAGTTTTTAAAATCTTTAAAATTTTTAAATTTATTTTTAGAGAGAGGGGAAGGGAGGGAGAAGGAGAGAAACATTGATGTATGAGAGAAACATCCATTGGTTGCCTCTTGCATGTCCCCAACCAGGGCCTGGCCCGCAACCCAGCATGTGCCCTGACCAGGAATCAAACCAGCAGCCTTTCAGTTCCCAGGACAGTGCTTAGCCAGGGTGGAAGTTAGTGATTTAGACGGTCATTTATTTTCTATAAGCATATACATAGGAATACACTGAATTGAAATGTTTTTACATAGTGGTTTAACAGTTTGTAAGAAAAATAACGAAGTAATAAATAATAGAATAAACTGTTTTGCATAGTCATAACTATAAACCTAATTTTGGCCCACACTGTATAAAAATGTTAGCAATCTAAAGTAGGAGTTGTTCATTTTGGAGCATAGATGTAGAGTTCATAACATCTTGTTAAAATTTATCTTGTATGTCCAAACCTACTAGAGATACCTGTAAAGTTATTTTAATTGCACAAAATAATCTGACTTAGAGTCTACTGTTTTTTCTAAATATACCCTCCCATCTTACCTACTTTTGTGTTTTGGGAAGAGAAGTTTGATGTCATCATTGGTTCTCTGGTCCTTTTCTTTGGATATGCATTTAATTTATTTTGACAGTGAAGAATATATTTTTCTCTTTTTGTATTTGACATTTTAAAGGATGGAAACTTGCACATATTTAAAGCTGGTTGTTTTTCAGAGAAAAATATTCAAGAACTGCTTTCAAAATTGAATGATATTGTTAAGAGTTCAGACAAAAATGTATGTACGAGGGCTCTTTGGGTGATATCCAAGCAGACATTTCCCACTGAAGTTGTTGGCAAAGTAGTGAGTATAGTTTTTATATGTCTTCTTAACTACATGCCATTTTAAAAATTCAGGCTTATTTGATTTGTATTTGTTTTGTTCTATCTTTTAGGTATCCAGTATAATTGACTCATTAGAAGTAGTATTTAATAGAGGAGAGATACATTCTGCTGTTGTTGATTATGAAGCATTAAATGTCATCATAAGGTATGAATTTGGATGCACTGCAAATTGGAAGAATCGTTTCCGGAAATTTAGAATTTACTTTTAAGGAGTTAACTTTTGGGACTTGAATTTGGGTTAGACATTGAAAGAAGTAAATGACTTCTAGACTAAAAGTAGCAAGAAAAAAGGTAACCAGAAGAAGAAGGAAGTAGATGGGCTTAAAAGTTACTAGGAGCGTTTTTACTGAGATAGTCTTAAAAATATAGCCTTGGTTAGGCTGTTGCTGCTAACATAATTCTGGGTTTAAAAGTTATTTCTCTTAAAGCTTTTGCAAGTTTAAAAAATAATGTACACTCCCTAGTGAGATATACGGGGTATTTAGGATGTCCTTAACAGTGCCTAGCAGGAGATGGGAGAATCCGAAAATCCTCTACTTTCTTCTACCCATCGCTGCTTTTTCTTTTGAAATATATTTTACTGATTATGCTATTACAGTTGTCTCATTACCCCGCTTCATTCCCCTCCACCCTGCACACCCTCTCCCACCCACATTCCCCCCCCTTTAGTTCATGTCCATGTGTCATAAGTTCTTTAGCTAATACATTTCCCCTACTATTCTTGCCCTCCCCCTGTCTATTTTCTGTCTACCATCCATGCTACTTACTATTCATTTATTTCCCCCCCTCTCCTTCTCCCACTCCCCTGTTGCTAACCCTCCATGTGATCTCCATTTCTGTGGTTCTTTCCTGTTCTAGTTGGTTGCTTAGTTTCTTCTTGTTTTTGTTTAGGTATGGTTGTTAATAATTGTGAGTTTGCTGTCACTTTAGTATACATGTTTTTTATCTTCTTTTTTGTAAATAAGTCCCTTTAACATTTCATAAAACAAGGGC
>JAPYXV010005244.1:0-10692 GCA_028533065.1 Trachops cirrhosus
TGAAATAGAGTTGTCAGTGACCAGAGGGGAGAGGGGAGGGAATTTCAGGGGAGAAGGGAAGGGTTTCCAGGAACAAATATAGAGGACACATGGACAAAACTAGGGGTGTTGGAAAGGGGAGGGAGGAGGGGAGGAATGGGTGGGTGGGCTGGAATGGGAATAAAGGATAGAAACTGTACTGAATAAACTAAAATAAAAAAATTTTAAAAAATTTTAAGAGGCTAAATCTCATGTTAAGTGTTCTTACTATACTAAAATTAAAAAAATAAATATAATGTTGGTAAAGTAAAAAATAAATAAATAAATAAATACAAGCATGTTTCCAGTTTCATTATATAATGCAAAAGAAAAGTCTTCCAGACAAGGAAGTGCTGCTGCCTCTGGTATAATTGCCCTGGAAGCATGAACCAGGGCAAGCCTAGCTTCAGAGAGTATAGCCCAGAAGTTGAACTTGACTGTGTTTTTTATAAAAATGAGGAAATCTGCCTTTGGGCTGATGATTTTAGCACTGCTGCTAACCATTTGTTAGCATGCCTGTGACTTCCTTTGAAGCATTCTTAACCCCTGAAGGCTGTACTCCAAAGAAATAGCTTCTAGATATTATGAGCCAGATTGACCCTAGGCCCAACCAAATATGGAAAAAAGTGAGCAGTCCCTTCCCTCCCCCCTCCTCCTCCTTCCTCTTCCTCCTCCTCCTCTTCCTCTTCCTCTTCTCCTTCTCCTTCTCCCTCTCCTTCTTCTTCTTCTTCTTCTCTCTCTCTGGAAACAGAGTTCATATATCCTGTGCCTGTTTCATGATTCTGTATTGAAGGGGGAGTAAGGGGAGAGATAACTCACAAGAAATAGAGACAAGGGGGCCTGGGTTACTATATAAGATAACTAAGCACATTCATATGGCACCAAAAGTATTTTAAGGACATTTTTGATATTTGATCTTTAAAAAAAAGCATTGAACTAGTCATAATGACAGAATGAGAAGCTTTTTTGCCTTACTTATGCTTATTTAATGATTTAGTATTGTTTTGATTTTGAATTGCATGGAGAAGAAAGCAACATAATCACTCCAGTGTTTAGGGCTTCTAAAAAGACTTTAGTTCTATAAAACATTCATGAGCAAGGAGAGAAAGCACTGAAGAGGACCTTTAGAGAATGAGGCTAGTTTTCCATGCATATCCTATTTTAAGGTAGAAGAAATCACCACTTTATCACCTTACTCTTTATCTACCGTCCACTCTCACCACCACCCAAACACTGATGGTGAATTGTTTCACGTTGTCTTCTTCGTGGTTTTACTGTGTAAAGAGTTTTATCAGGGCGGCCTGGTTACCTTCAGGGTCTTAGGTATCTATTTTTAAAGGGCTGTGTTCTTGCTCTATATGGATTTGATTTTTGGTTTCTTATTCACAATTTTCTTTTTTTCAATTTTGCTATTTTGGGTACTAGGTTTGCCCCTCATTTTTGAATTCTTGTTGACTTGTTTCCAGCTGCCTTCTCCTTAGCCTTGTCCAGTTTTGGTGGAAAATTGGCTTAAGCCAGGTGTTTATTAGGCCACTATCAATCACTTGAATCTTTGTATACATAGAATTTTTAGATACAATAGAACACAAAACAAACATTTATTGAATGGAAGGAGTGCAACCTAGAAATAATTTACTGGGAATAAAGTTAAAGGTGTGGCAGCCAGAAATCAGGAATGTAATGAAAGTAGGGCTAGATGCCTAGTAAAGGGATGCACCTTCGTCTTATTCTCTCACTTTTTCTTGATTTCTGTCTTAACTATCTTTTACACACACACACACACACACACACACACACACACACACACACACACACACACACACACTACATAGTATTATCTGTTTTGAAACTATCTACCTGTGGAGGAGAATATGTTTGACAGGGGATATCTGACTGGTGCTCTTTGTGTTCTAGTGTCTCTAATGCCTAGAACTCTCACACCAAAATCTGTATTTCCTGGTTTGTGCCCCAAACTATAACCCATCTATTTTATTTTATTCTACAGCAAAATACCCCCCCCCCGCAATGCCTGGTCTTGCTCACCAGTAGATAATAGTAGCTCATCTGATAATATCACCATTGTCAACAGTGGTGGCTAATGAGAACTTTATGTGTTCTATTGTGCAAGGAACATAGTTACATTTTGTTATAACATCTTCACTGCCTTCACAGGAAAAAAGTGACTTTAATGATGGCAATTCCATAAATAAGACTTTTGGCTGCTGCTTCAGACCACCTCCAAAACTGCCTCAGTGTAACATTTGCCACATTAGAGTATATTGTTATAAATTCTGAAGAGCTTGGAAACAATTTTGGGGGAAAGAGAGAAGTAGAATAAATGACTGATCTGTTGGTACCATCTCTAAGCTACCAATCATACTTGTATATCGTCATGTAGAAAGATGGCAGGTTTATTGAGATATCCCTGGTATAAAATGGAAATAAAAAATACACAAAATCCTTTATACACAGGCTGCACTCTCTCATTTTCATGCCAATGGTGGAGAATGCTTATCAGTCATGGCATTCTTTACCATTATATCCAGAGAAGGTCTCAGAATTCTAACACTACAAAAACAAACAATATCAATAGAATAAAGCTGACCATTGGGATGAAACCTATGTAATTTCTAGTACAGATGGTCTGTGAGAACTTTTTTGTTGTTCTCTGGTAATTGCTTTTCAACTTTGGGTTGGAATGTGTGAATGTCATTTTATACCCCAAAAGGCAAAGACCTGAAAAATATGAAATAAAAGAAAAAAAAAGAAGAGAACCTCTTTCAGGGTATAGAGAAAATGAACAAGGAAGCCCAGTAGTACTTAGTGCACATAACAAGTAGGCAGTTTCCTGAGTTATAGGTTGTGCTTACCATAAGAACCTATAAATAGTGTAATTAGCATCATTCCTTTGAGTTGAGTTGTGGAAGACCCCAAGGAAAAAGTATTTAAAGATGGTGGAGATGGAGGAATTGTTGGTATTGTCCATCATACTAGCCTTATCAGACAGAGAAGAAAAGAGAAAGAATAGTCTGGAACATGGGGTAAATGGGAAGGGAAGGCTGGGAGAAAGGCTCTCAATGGGTAGCCAAAAACAGTATGAGGTCATTCAACATTTTAGAGAGGATGGATGGGTATAAGAATGCAGGTATTTACAGGGAGTTCTCATCAACCAAAGACAGGCTTCTTTATTTATCAGGTCATCTTATTTCCTTGTGTTGAGTAACTGGGAAGGAGTTCTTCAGTGTATATTCTGTGTTTCCTCATTGTATAGAAAATTGGAAATTTCAGAATGCTATTTACTAAGATTGCATTGGATGATATGACATTTTTTGGCATTAGCCGTGAGTCCTTTCAGTTTACAGCCCCACTAAATCCCAATCCCTACTCCTAGGAGGCTTGTGTCCATGTGAACTGGGGTAGAAAGGGAAAGTTACTGTGCTTATAAACTTAACAAAGAGATCCAAACATGGGTGTCAGAGTCCATTTACATCTCAAAAACATGTTTCCAAAGGAAGTAGATGTAATTAGTGTAATTTAGAGAGGGCTTAATTAACATGTTTGTTAGGTAATTATGATGACTTTACAATTACATCTTAATTAATGAATAATATCCTGTGTATTCACAGGGAGAATGTAAACCAAATTAAGTTGCTAATGCAAAACAAGGTTCCAACTGCACCTGAATCTTGCCAATAAACATCCTGCTCATACACTAGGGTAAAATACTGTGGTTTTCAGCTCATATCTTTTTATTAAATGTCTTCCTGTAAACCTGGAGAATAATACATATTTTCATACTAACCCAATGCCAAGTAAACAATATTATATGTGTGTTATTAACAGTGTTTACTATGGTAGTTTAAACAACCATAACTGCATTTAAAATATAAGGAATTCAGAAACTTTTCACCCATAAAATGTCAGAATCTGCGTTTCTTCCATAACCTCTTGACTTCTCATATTCTCCTTCTTTCAAGATTGCTGTCCTGAAAATGTAATGTGATGGGAACTTTCCAAGAGGAGAGAACTTCCCAGATAGTCACAGTTAGTGGTAAAAAGAAACATATGTAAAAATAGAATCAGCTCATTGTATTTGAGACATTTGTGAATACACACACATAAATACATACACACACAATACCTCTGGGGATGATTTGGTTGACCAATGGGTCAATCTGAGTGGTATTTTCTTCCAAAGGGAAATCCTCTGAATTTTAAGGACAGCCTGGCAGGGATCCTTCAAAATCTTTCTTTTTAGATTTTATTTATTTCTAGAGAGAGGGGAAGAGAAGGAGAAAGAGAGAGAAACAGCAATGTGTGGTTGCCTCTTGCGCAGCCCCCACTGGGGACCTGGTCTACAACACAGGCATGTGTCCTGACTGGGAATTGACACAGAGTCTTTCAATGAGCTGGCTAGCCAAGGCTCACTTCAGAGATTCATCTTTCAGGGAGTGGCAGCTGTCTCTCCTTCCATGTAATCCAACTAATCTGAGACACTTTGTAAGAATCTGCATCCTAAAGCAGGTAACTAGCCCAACAGATCCAGCCCAGAATGAAAAGAGGTAAGGATACATTTTTGCAACTAGAGCAAGCCTGGTTTCTGGCCCACATGTACTGGATAATTTTATAACACCCATACCCATCCCACCCTCCATTAAATGAATGGTTAAAGTCTCACAGTTTAACTTCAGTAGCTCTACCTGCTCTCAGATTTTTGCTTCCCTACTTTCTCTTCTACTACTGGAAACTATTTTAAAGATGAGAATACATCATTTGTTTTGGGGTCTTCGTGTTTTTGCTCTTGCTCTTCCCCTTTTCTCTTTTTTTCACCTAATAAATTTCTTATTCATTAAGTAAGATACAGCTAATGTAAAATTCCTCTCTAAAGTCTTCTGTTACTGTCCCATAGAAAGATTTCTAAAAACACAGTGTGCATTAACATTGATCAATTATATGATGATTATCTTGTTATATGTGGCTTTCTCCTCTATTAGGTAGTTGATTCCTGAAGGATAAGGGCCATGCCTTGTTTACCTCTGTGTCCCAAGTGTTTATCACAGTTTTGCTAATTTAGTGATTGAAAAAATTACTTCTTATATCCATATACGGGACATTTTGCCAGGAGCTGAAGAGTCAGCAGAGTCTCTGCCACCAGGACTCTGGTGGAGAAAGACAGTTGATAAATATGTAAATAAAAATAATCTCATAGATTAGGAAAAGTTTTATAAAAATAATTAAAACTTGTTAATTGAAACTATGGACATAGATCAGATTCTAAGAAAATGTGTAGTTTGTGAAAATCAAAAAGCATGGGCCAGAATCCTTGGTAATGCCAACTTTCAAGGCCAATCAACAGATGAAAATGAAAACAAATAGCCAGAGAAGTAAGGGAGAAGAAAATGAATGTGGTAGTCCCTCCTTTTTCTCCTTCTCCCTCTACCACAAATCACTACGCTGACTCTCACTCCTCTAAAATTGAAGTTCTAGAAGACTGCACGCACAATGGACCAAAAAGGACTTACTAGACTAGTACTGATGTCATTTGAAATTAATGCCCTTTTTGTATGACATTATTTAAAATGCTAATTCCTCCTTGAGTACATTTCTGGGTTTCTCTGATGTTTTTCAATTAAGGAGATCCAGATATAGTTTTCTGCAGAATACCTCCAGGATCTTGGCTGAGATCACACTAAACCTGGCAGGAAGTCTTCTTTATTCATTTTTGAAAGATTTTATTTACTTTCAGAGAGAGGGGAAGGGAGGGTGAGACATAGGGAGAGAAATATCAATATGTGAGAGAAACATTGATGGGTTTCCTCTTGCACATCCTCCACTGGGGACCTGGCCTGCAACCCAGGCATGTGCCCAGATCAGAAATCAAACCGGTGATCTTTTGGTTTCTGGGTTGATGCCCAACCCACTGAGCCACACCAGTCAAGACAAAAGTCTTTTTTAATAGTATCCTTTTATAGTGTAACTCACAGATGGTTACTTTTGTAGGGTCCACATATGGCCCACAAGAAAATGCAACTTTTCCTGCCATTGGTGAAAACATGAATCACTCTCATACAGTACTTTCTCTTTGTATTCTACCAATGCCAGACCTCTACATCCACAGATATTTTTTAAGCACGTGTCAGGTAACAGTTTTCACTTCTCACACTCAAGTTCCAGATAATACATGTCAAGGTCTTGAGGTATGCCTTATCTTAATTTGTCTTGAAATGGTGCAGGGGAGAGGGAGAGACCAGCACCCTCCTTCTATAATGTAAAAGTCCTCATATTGTTACTTTTGGTACAAAGCTTTTGTTTAAATATAAAATTAGTTGGAAGAACTAATAGATCAAATTGTCATACATTAACAGCTTACTGAAAATTAGAAGACTACATGACTCTTTTTTTTTAACTTAGTTCTTTAGTTTATTAGGAATCTTTGTTTATTTTATTTTTTTATTTTAGATTATTCAGTACAGTTTCTATCTTTTATTCCCATTCCAGCCCACCCACCCATCTCTCCCCACCTCCCTTTCATTTCCAAGAGGGAAGGGTTTACAGGAACAAATATAGAGGACACATGGACAAAACTACGGGGTATTAGGAATCTTTGAAATGTTTAGGACAATAGTATTCTAAGGTTAATTTGATATTGTATAAGTTGGATTGGAAAAAGGAAAAAATGCAATATATATATCACATATGTATCTCATGTATATTTGTATGATAGTATGTCCAGAAGGTATCCATCCAGGTAATATGAGAAATAGAGACATTTATTGAAGAAAATACAAGATACAAGAAGCATTGTACATAGGACAATGATGCCTCAGTCCCCTTCAAAGTAGTCATCTTGGGACCTCACACACTTCTCCCAGTTGCCATCAGCTGCGCCATCATATATTCCTGAATCTCATCAATGGTCTGAAATCTCTTCCCTTTCAAAGGTGATTTTGGTTTTGGGAAAAGCCAGAAGTCATAGGGCAGCAACTGTAGGGGAGCTGAGTCACCTGGGTGATTTGATATTTTGCCAAAAAACTCTGCAGAAGATGTAATGCATGAGTGGGTGTGTTGTGGTGATGAAGCTGCCAATCACCAGTTCTCCATAGCTGCAGCTGTTTTCATCATATTGCATCTATCAACTGATGAAGAACATTGAGGTAATAGTCTTTGTCAATTGTTTGCCCTGGAGAGGCATACTCATGATGGACAACACCTTCTTAATCAAAAAACACAATTAACATGCACTCTAGATGTTGCTGCAACTTTGCTGTGCCTTCTTTAGGCATGGAGAACCAGGCAACTTCCATTGGGATGACTGGGCCTTCATTCCTGGTTAATAGATATAGATCTATGATTTCTCTCTGGTTATGACATTCTTGAGGAAATCTGGTTCTTTGATAATGGTTTGAATCAAGTCATTAGCCACTGCAGCACGATGTTCCTTCAGCTCTGGTAGCAGAAGCCATGGAACAAATTTTGCCACAACATATTTCATGCCAAGATCCTGCACCAAAATCTCAGATACAGTAGTTTTTGGAATTCCCAAATGAGCTTCTCATTCTAGCATTGTCAGTTACTGATCTTTGTTGATTGCAGCCCATACATGTTCAACATTCTCAGGTGTTCTGCTTGTTGCAGGCCTTCTAAACATGGATCGC
Source organism: Trachops cirrhosus (assembly GCA_028533065.1). Taxonomy (NCBI): domain Eukaryota; kingdom Metazoa; phylum Chordata; class Mammalia; order Chiroptera; family Phyllostomidae; genus Trachops; species Trachops cirrhosus. The sequence continues at coordinate 7,674 of JAPYXV010005244.1, forward strand.
TTTCAGCAGATTCCTGACCATCTTTGATGCTTTTGTGCCACACTTTTATTTGGGCTGCCCTCACTGCATCATCTGTAAAAGTCTTCTGAATCATCCAAATACTTTCTGTGGAGAAGTGTTCAAGCTTAATGCAAAATTTGATGCAGATTTGTTGCTCTACTGACTCAATCATTTTGAATGTGATGGCCACACAGTACACATGCTCACTCAATGGTGTCTACTGCCCTTGCTAACTACTACAGTAAAGTCATCACTCTTCACGCATGAACATTCCAGTCCACTCTCCTTGTCTGTCAGGTCATCGATGTCATGCAAACCTTTCTTGTTATATTAACAATGGCTGGACTTTTTCTGGACATACAAAATATATAAACATATATTTAAAATATATAAATATGTATTAAATATATACATATTTAAATATAAATATATATATTTATACACATCTATATTAAATATATGCATATTAAATATAATACATATTTATATGTATTACATATATCCATATATTTATATATATACATATATAAATTCAATGATTCTTAATCATCTATAAAGTTCCTGATTAAATGAACCACAAGACAAGTACGTATTTGTTTTGGGAAAAGCATAGGAAAAAGACACAGTCCAGAATGTGGGAAGGGAGGCCTTGAAGAAGAGGACAGTACTGAAATGATAAAGAAGGGCAGACGTAGGAAAATAATTTTGACTCTCTACATTTTAAATTTTGCCTGAGACAGTTTCTTTCTTTCTGTTTTAAAACATAATTCATGTTTTTGAATGTATATTACAAAGGGTGCTGCTAGAAATGTCTATTTCCATAGTTAATTCTGTACATATGTGAGCATATTTGTAGGATGTATATATTTAGAAAGATAATTGATGTCAAAAATATGTGTGATGATAAATTTTATGTGTCAGATTGTTGGCCCAAAGAATGCCAAGAGATCTGGTTAAACATTGCTTCTGAGTATATCTGTGAGGGTGTTTACAGAAGAGATTAGCATTTGAATTAATGAACTGTGAAAAGCAGATTATCTTCCCCAATGTTGCTGGGCATCATCCAATCTATTGAGGGCCTAAATAGAGCCAAAATTGGAGGTTTACATGCTGTATCTCTTCCTGACCACTTGAACTGAGACCTCCACTTCTCTTGCTCTTGGACTGAAACTTACACCATTAGCACTCCGTGTAGCACAGAGAAATCTCTGTTTCTCCCTTGCTGCTTTTAAGATTCTCTTCATCTTTTAAACTTGGTATTTTAATTATGATGTGTCTTGGAGTAAGACTCTTTGAATTCATCTTGATTGGGACACTCTGTGCTTCCTGAACTTGTGTGGTTTTTCCCCTCTCCAGGTTCAGAAAGTTTTCTGTCATTATTTTTTCAAATAGGGTTTCTATCCCTTGCTCCTTTTCATCTCCTTCTGGTACTCCTATAATTCTAATGTTGTTGCATTTCACGTTGTCTTGCAGCTCCCAAGCTATCTTCATATTTTTTAGTCTACTTTTGTGTAGCTGCTCACCTGGGAATTTCTTTCTACCTTGTCTTCCAACCCGCTAATTTGGTCCTCTGCTTCATCCAGCCTGCTTGCATTTCCTTCTAGTATATATTTTATTTCAGATATTGTATTCTTCATTTCCTCCTGATTCTTGCTTATAGTTTTTATTTCCTTTTTCATACTGTTGTAGTTCCCACTTGGTTCCTTGTAGCTGTCTGTCAATTCCTTGAGCATCTTTATGATCATTATCTTGAATTCTATGTCTGATACTTTGTTTACCTCCATTTCATTTAGCTCTTTTGGTAGGGAGTCTTCCATTCCTTTTGACTGCAGGTTATTTTTTGTCTTCCCATTTTAGGTGACTCCTTTTGTTGGTTTCTGCTTTTCCCAGTGCTCTGCTTTGCTAGCTGTCTTCGTAGGGTGAACTTCTGTGGAAAGAGTTCCATGGGACTCAGTGATGTAGTCTCTTTGATCTTCTTTTCTGGATGCTCTAGAGTTGCCCTTTCTTCTGTTTGTGTGGGCTCTCTTATTGTACTTGGGCTTTACATGTTGGTGGATCATTTGTTGGTGGGTTCTCCCCTCCAACGGGTTTACTGGTACTCATAACTCCCACTTTCTCTCATATGCTTTGGACTTCTTTCTGTATGTGTCTTTGGTCTTCTGACAGCACCAAGTTTTATTGTATTACACGTCCATCTTTAAATGTCCTCTGCAAACTTCGGCTTCCAAACTTCATATCAGATGGTATTGTGTTGCTGTTCATTCTGTTTTTCTGAAGATCAGGTAGGTGCCCCAGTTGGGTGAACAAGCAAGTGGGCTGAGCTCCCACATACCTCACCACCATCTTCCTTCTGTGTGTGAGTTTTAAGTATGCTCCTCCATTGGATGCCATATTGTAGGTTTTATTTTTTCTTTAACTAATATGAAATCACATTAGAAGTTGTTTCAAATCCATGTTGTATTCCTTGTATTGATAACCTTGTGAATAACCTAAGGGAATACATCTGGCTCAATTTTGAAATCTAAATCTCTTTCTTATATAGTGCAGCTATCCCAAAATCTACTATGGTTCTTCAGAGAAGCACATGGAAATGTCCCACCTGGGAAAATAAAGGTACTTCATTTGGTAAGTTTTAAGAATTACAATAAGCACACTCGTCTTTTGGTGAGAAACCACTCAGGTTCATTTCTTTCCCCAGACTACAGGCAAAGGGAACTATTAGAGAACTGTATCAAGAAAGGTGCAGTATCACTAGCTATCAGAGAGATGCAAATTAAAACCACAATGAGATATCACTTCAAACCGGTCAGAATGGCCATTATAAACAAAACAACAAACAACAAGTGCTGGAGAGGTTGTGGAGAAAAAGGGACCCTAGTACACTGTTGGTGGGATTGCAGACTTGTAAGACCACTTTGGAAAACAGTATGGAACTTCCTCAGAAAACTAAAAATGGATCTGCCTTTTGACCCAGCAATTCCACTGTTGGGACTATATCCGAAGAACCCTGTAACTCCAT
>JAPYXV010005245.1:0-10691 GCA_028533065.1 Trachops cirrhosus
CTCTAAAGATCAGATTTGAAATGCTTTCAACTGAGAGTCATTTAAGAGCTTGATCAGATTTAACCAAATAAGCGAGTACAAAGCAAAAGGTTCTTGAACAATTAGGACTCGGATCTCTCTTGTCCGAGACTGAGTTCCAGGGGACCCGGGCCTCTGCTGGGGCAGGTCCCTCCACCGCGGCCTCAAAGGGGAGTCGCGCAGAGCTGCAGCCCGCGGAGAGAGCCTGCCTGCGTGGTGGCCCATGCTGGGGACACTGACCCCGCCCTGGGGACGGGCCTGCTTTCTCATCTGTCTCCCCAGCACTCAACGCCAGTTCTTAATAAACGTTTATGAAAAGCTTATGCGATTTCGAATGTCACAATACCCCCAACAATGATGGAACCATTGTAACAGAGTACAATGTAGAAGAAGAAAAATCGTCCCTTAGTCTAGTATAAGTCATTTTGAAGACATTAAATGGTGTATGACTTAACCAAGATGACACAGCTAATTAATTGTTAACACACCAGCTTTGGTCAGTCACTCAAATACCTGCCACAGCCCTACCACGTCCCTCAGTGTTCGAGGTCAGAGGGCGGTGACCTCTGTGGGTCAATGACTAGTCCAAGGACGTCAGCAGAAGGATTCCCTCCTGGTGGAGGAAAGATGGGTATCAGCACACTTACAAGGAGAGTAAAACAGGGTAGCATGGCAGAGGCTGCTCAGCCCGGGGTGGGCAGGGCAGGAAGGGCCTCCGCAGGCTAGGGGGCAACACTGAGGTGGGGTGGCAGCTGGAGTGGTGGGGGGAGAGGGGATGGGGGGGAGGGCCAGGGCCTGGACTGGTGTGCACTGGACATGGAGGCAGGAGGGAAGGAAGGGAGGTCACACGTCGGTTTTATGCTGGTTGCAAAGCAAAGTGAGTTTGTTTAAAATTCGACTTTATAAGAACAACTGCACCGAGTGCTGCCGGAGCTGCAGGTGTGGCTGCGAACAGCAGAGGCCGCAGTGCAGGCGGCCAGGGCTGCCGCCTCCAGTGTCTGCTGAGCAGGGGACCGGAGCCAGCAGCTGAGGGGCTGATGGGGGGCGCGGTGAGAGCAACGCATCGGGAGGGACATCGACGGCCAAGTGACTGGCGAGGCCCCCGAGGGAGCCACGTGTCCTGCAGGGAGGGAGGCAGCCTACAAGTTCAGGGCCTAGCACCAGATGTCCCAGGTGCGTTGGAAAGGGGCGTTGGAAAGGGGCGGGGCCTGGTGGGCGCACGGAGACCGCATGGCGGAGGACCAGAGGCACGCACGGGGAGACGACGCGGAGGACTGCCCAGGCCCCCGCACCCCTGCACACATTTACTGAGTGTTGCGGTTTCACACCCGTGGTGCCAGGCAGCGATGGGGCCCACGGCGAAGCGGAGCGTACAGGCCCCAGAGGGGGCGGCTCCCACGGGAAGGTGCGCCTGTGCATGTCACCACATCCAGTGAGCCTGGGGGAGGAGCTACACAGGCCACATTTTCACGTACACCTCCCAAATTCTTGACATGCTTACTACTAAGTTTTCAAGTTTTTAAAACATTACACAAAAGTCCCAGTGAGCCGTCAGTTTGCCCCTGCTGGCTGCTGGCACAGTGTGGGCACTGAGGGACCAGACAAACGGACACAGTGCTGACCTCGGTCCACTGAGGCACTCCCCACATCTGTGACTATGTTCTATGCCCAAGTCAACACGGGGACTCGGAGGGGACACTCAGGATAGGAGAGGCACGAGGCCCACACCACAGTGACAGGCCGAGTGGCAGCTCCAGCTGCTGGACAGGACAAGACAGGAAGGACATGGCCTTCCACAGGCTCAAGGTCAACGGCACAGTCATTCTCAACCGTGTCCTTCACACAAACAACAATACCAGACGACCTGCCTTCGGGGGCTCTGTAGTAACTGTTCTCAACGTTTCAGAAGTTCACACAATGACATGAAGTGCCATAATCAATGCATGCAGACTACGTGCTCCTACTCACCTGCTTTTAACACCAACTACTTTTCTCTTTTCTAAAGTGTGCTTTTACGTCTCAGATACTTTTTTCCGTCTGGCCCCGCAGTTGCTGGGCTGTGCTTCTGCCCCAAACGCCCCTGGTGGCTGGATGTGGCCACTTCGTCCCCACACCCAAGGCCCTGCTGCCGGGCTCTCCCCTGCAGGACACAGCTGCTCTCCAGGTCCTGAGCTCTCAAGGACTGTGGTCCACCTGTGTCCCGTGGGCCAGGTGCCACCTGCTGAGCACCTTCAGCCCGTCCCCCACACAGTCTGGCGTTGCTGCCTGAACCCAGTCCCTTCAGACTGAGACGGAACCTCCGAGCCCGCAGCTCCTGATCTTCCCCATCAGCAGCGCCCGTTGGCCTGCTCTTTCATCCGGAACAAGCCGCAGCAAATCTAATCTCAGCAATGTTTGGAAAGATAATACATCTTTGACCGGCTTGGTTCAATCACACAGTTCAAGGTCAGCTCAGCACAAGCGGCCGTTCTCACTGTGTGCGTCTTTTCCTTGTGTGACACAGGCAACAAGGCAGAGCCGTCTGGGTCGCCAGGAATGAGTACTTCGATGCAGGGCTTTCCGACCCAGGACGGCCCAGGTAAAGCCGCAGACACAGCACTAATGCTCGACGCCCTGTGTACGCACGGGTGCGACCGTGCAGGCGGCACGCTACAGAATTTCAAGTGTGTCACTAAACCTACCGAAAATTCACAAACGACCAGATCTGCAGAGGGAGCCCCACTGAGAGGCGGAGAAACTCGCCCGATCCCATTAAACGCCCATTCAAGGACTCGCCCCTCCACTTCCTAACAGAGGGAGCAGGAGCCCGCAGACTGGACGCCCGCTGGGGAGGCGTGAGATGGTTGGCAGAGGCACAGCCACGTGGCCGGCAGTGGGTGGGGCTTTTCTGCAGAAAAAAGATCCGGTCTTTGGATCAGGACTTACTGCAGCACAGCAGGCCAGGAAACTGTCACCTGAGAAAACCCACGTTCTTCCTCAAACAGCCACCGGCTACCCTCGGGGCTCTCCCAGCAAACACTGCACACGCTCCTCCGCTGGAAGCCCTCCCCAGGCTTCCTGTTCTGCCTGGGAGTCTGAGCCGCCCTGCAGGACCCCACCCTGCCCCTTCGCCTGCCTGCCTGCCTTCCAGACTTCCGGAGCATCACTCTCCGGGGCTCCAGCGCCCTAGCACCACCCCCGGCCCAGGGCCAGCCAGGCGCAGTCTCCCCGGGGAGCTTCATTTCCATTCCCAGGGCTGCTGCGGTAGCTCAGCCTTCAGATTCCCTGGCTCCCTCCTCTGAGCCTCTGCTCCAGTCACCATGGTTACCTCGCATCAGCAACGCCCTCCCAGCCCTCCCAGGGACATGACGCCCTGTTGCTTTTTATGTCCCCTGGACCTTTTCTTTATAGTTCTCACTATATCGCATATGTTTAAATTGACCTACTTAATAATTACCTTATTCAACAAAAATGTAAACTCGAGCACAGTGGGGACTTGGTTGAGTTCACCGTTGTCCCTCCAGCAGCTGCCACGTGGTAGGCAGTCAGTCAGTATTTGAATGAATGAGTCAAAAGAAGAACCGATATAAAATGCCTCACTTTATACAGGTTATACCCTGGTGTAAATCAACAAACTGTCTGTCTGATTTATGCGTCATACAATGATTGGCACGTGTCTGTCACCCAGATCTGATCAATGCCAGCTACCTGTCCAAGTTAAGTTTCTGAACCTGTGACCCACAGATCCTGACAGTGGTGACTCCGCCAAGACCCCCACCCGTGCGGGCCGCTGAGGCCCCATCTGGATGGCGGCCAGGGCCAGCCCTCGGTGACTCGTCCCTCCCACCCACTGAAGGGACTCACCTGTGCAATGATGGACAGAATGCCGAGAACTGCTATAAATGCAGCCACACTCTCTGGTGAAAATTTCATTATCTAGAAGTTTCCAGAAAAACTTACATTAATAAAGCAGCACAGCAAATACCATAAAAAACCCCCAACTCCTCATTTATAACCAAAGAATTCTTCAGTGTATGACCCTGGCCGTGAACTGAGTGCCGAGGAAGATGAGACAAACAGAGCCCCTCCCTGAGGGGTCAGAGGGCCCGTCACCTGGCTGACGGGGACATCGGGTCGTCCCGCCCAGGATCGGCAGCCACAGTGCATGGCAGCCGAAGCCAGCGAGCTGCTGCACGCGGAGCGGCCGGCCGGAGGGCAGGGCTCACCTGTCGGAGGTACAGGAAGAAGCTGGAGTACTGGCCGGCCTCCGGGAGGTAGGAGAGGAACACCGTGATGCAGATGAGCAGCACGACCGAGTCCTGGCCCACCTTCTTCAGCGACTAGACGGGAAGAGGGCTGGGTCAGTGTTCCGTCAGAGTGCTGGGCTGCGCAGCCCCCCTCGGCAGCGTTCAGAGACCCTGGATGCCTCTCCCACGTTTATTCACCCTCCCCAAACAAATTCTCAACACTACAAGATCATCAACTTATCTCCCTGAAGAAACGCCCACAAGAAAACATTCCTGCTGCCGCACTGAACCACACGGCCCCTCTTCCCGCCAAGGAGGACACCCCGTGGACGTACCGCGAAGGGGTCGGCCTGCTCCCAGGAGATGGGTGCCCCCCAGGACGCCGGCCGCATCTTCTCGGGCAGCGACTCGGGCACAGCGACGAGGATGAAGCAGATGTCCAGCAGGGCGATGGCCGTGGCCAGGACCACCACCAAGCTGTCCCCGTACACCCGGCCCAGGTACGCGCCGATGGCGGGGCTGATCACCAAGCTGGCGGCAAATGTGGCCGAAACCTGGAGCAAGTCAAGGTCAAAGGCAAGACGCCTCAGGACGCTGCGACCCCCGTGCTCCTACCTGAGCCTTAAACACCTTTCTTCTGCGGGAAGGGAAATGGACCCGATTCCCAACTAAAAACTACGTAGCAGCCTCCAAGACAGAGGCTCCAAACCTTCTTGGAGCTGTTTGTTCAAATAAATCCTACTGACAGAGTGGTCGGTGAAACGGATTAAAAAGCCAAACAGGAAGCTGGCTGGGTGGAGGAAGGGCCTGCCCCGCCCGCCCACCCGCAGTGCTCTGGGGGGGACTAAGAGAGTGCTCTGCGGTAGCCCAGGGTCACGGCCACTTCCCCCAGCCCCAAGTCACAGTTAAATGATGTCTGCCTTGAGACAGAGGCCAGGCTGGCTGACAGGAAGCGTGAGGACTCTGAGGTCCGTGTCCTCGGCAGTCACAGTGCTCGGCCTGTTAGCTGGCAGGTTAGCAGAGTGACACGCACCGAGCACCCCCTACCCACACCGCTACACTTGCAGGAAGTCCTTACAAGCCAGGGGCAGACACAGGTCAAAGTTCAGAGGTCAGAGGCAGAAAACCTGGCCCCAGACGCACTGGCCCACTGGCCCAAAGGGCCTGCAGGTGACCAGATGGGGCTGCTCAGGGCACTGGACGGAGACCACACCCCTCAGAGGGCGGCGGGCGGGGCACGAGCTGCTGCTGCCCACCGGGCGAGGCTGTGCGCGTGTCCCTGTGTGCAGGGTTCCTGATGTGTCCTCGCTCCTTGCTGAGACCGCCCCCCCACCCGCCCGAGGCAAGGGGGTCTTTGTGTCAGACAGCAGAGATAATATGTCCGTCCTCTCTCTGTAGCCACGTCATTCCAGAAGGTTACAGCTGATTTGCTAGAACTCCCTCTATTACGTTAATTCCAAAGATACGGCTGTGACGATCCACTTCAGCAAAGCACCGATTGGGTTTTGTTTCTGGATCGTGATCATGGTCATGCAACTATATAAACTTACGAAAATTCACTGAACGATGCATGTGAAATGAATCATTTCATGGCATGTAAATTATATGTCAATAAAGCTGGCAAAAACTCTGGCTGCCACCCATTTCTTATCACCGAACGCTCCGGGGAGCCTGTGAGCTCGCCTCCCAGCATGCCATCGGAGTCTCTCAAATGACCTCAAACGCTCAAAAATGTTCTCAATTCACAATTGGAATCACTGGTGCTTTTCCCCACATTCCCGCCTCCCCAGCCCCCAACCCCTCAACCCCACGAATCTCCATTAGGGCGCCGTGGGCATCGATGACAGTCCCTCGGCGGGCCAAGGCTCCGCAGCCCCGCGTCTCCCCAAGGTGCTCGTCCCGCGTCTGCGGGAGCTCCCCACGGCCCTGCTCGGCTCTCTGGGTGCCGCTGTGCGGGGCTCCCTCCTCACCGCCAGGTCTCAGACGGCAGACCGTGCCGCCGACAGTGGTGATCCCCCCACGCGTGGGCTGCGTGCACAGCCTCTCATCCCGGGAAGGCCTGCCGACCTCTGCGCCAGAGGTCAGCCCCCCGACTTCAAAGTAGCCATGGAATGTTAGTACTCTTTAACTCACGACGATACGAAGTCATCTTAGTTTCAGTATTCTGATCAAAAGGACTTCCATAACGTGAGCATCCTCTGCTGTGACGTCAAAGCTGCCCCGTGCGGCTGGCCAGCACTCTGACGTGGCCCTGAGCCGACACCAGGGCTGATGCGGGCGGTCTGAGGGGTGACGCTGCTGTGAGCTGCAGCAGCGGAGGGGGACAGGGACAGGCCCTGGCGCGGTGGGGGCGGCGGCCGCGCGGGCGGGCGGGGCGGGCACAGACCTGTCCGTAGGCCATGCTCCGCTCGTGCTCCTGCGTTATGTCTGCTACGTAGGCGAACACCACGGAGAAGGTCACGGCGAACACGCCGGAGACGGAGATGACGGCGAAGTACCACCTGGGCGGGAAGACAAGGGACCAGACCGGTCAGAACGGCCGCTCCCCGGGGCGCCCCCTGTTCCAGGAACCCGCAGCCACGGCTGCCCTGAACACGCAAGGCGGGAGGGCCCCGACGGCCACGCGGCCACCGCGCAGGAGCACTCACAGTTGGGTTACGTGCTCGGGTCACTCTTGTACCAACTGCTGAATTTTTAGGTGGCTTTATGGTGTGGACTTAGCACAGCGACAAAGTGCGTAGCAGCCCACCCGACTCTCCCCCAGCACTATCACAGGACCACAGATTACGCAGGTCACACTGAGCAACAGTTACTCTCTGGTTACCTTGAGCCTATTTACAGAAACCAGGTGTTATTTCCATAAATTACCCTGAGCTTTTTATACATGGGCAGAACAAGTAACTCAGTGTCCACACGGAAAAAAACCTGCATAGCACAGCTCGCAAATAAAGTCAGGAATGAAGAGCGAACAAAAGATATTTTAAAAAGCTCCATGATTCCAAAATACGTGGCTGCAAATAGAAGTTTCTAGTGTAATGCTGATGTTTAGATTTTAAAATAACATGTGATCATTTGAGCTTTCAAAATATCACTCCACCAGGACTTCACTGCTCGCTGATTTTCCCGACACACTGCTCTCCCCAGCCAGCCCTCGCCCATCCCCCAGGCCCACTGCGGGCGCTCCCCGGCCATCAGCACCGCGCAGGGGCTTGGTCTGCAGGGCTGAGGAGGCTCCTGCTCCACACCGGCCCTCGGCTTTTCTGGACGCACCCTGGAAGCAGAGCCCCCCTAAGAGGTGGAATTAACTGATGATAACACCCAGTGGAATCCAACATCAGGCAGAGAACTAACACATTTACAACTAAACTGGGCTCAGAAACTGGGAGAAATCACTCCCTGGGGGCACTCCCTCCCTCCCCCTCAGCAGACGTCCTGCCCTCGCCAGGGCCAGGGAGCCCCCTCTCGCCCAGCCTCAGGCAACACCAGGCACCCTCGCACAGCACAGCACAGGCCTGACGCCAGCCGCCAGCAGAGGTGGGGGCTGGACAGGAAGGCGGCACGCCCTCTCAGCCAGGCCCGGCTGCAGTGTGACACGGGAGCTGGGGCTCGGGCAGCCCCCTCCCCCACCCCCGACCCAGACAGCAAAGGGACAGCAGAAGACAGCCAGGCAGAGAGGAGATCTGGGTCCCGGAAGTGCCACGCCGGCTCTGGACCCATCGAGTCCCGGCTTCTCTCACGTGGACGGGGAAAGGCGGGCTCCTTGACTTTAAGCAGCTGTTATTGGGGCTCTGCTGACCTATAATGCAATCTATTCCTAATTAATACAGATAATGATGATAAACCGTGTTTTTAACATTCTGCAGCCCTATGCAGTCCCTAACGCATTCTGCATCTGGGCTCTGCAGCCCGCTCTGCAGCCTGGTGGTGGGCTCACCTTCGTCCCCCGCAGGATGGCAGCGGCGACGTCCAGAGCCCTGGTGAGCCACCCTCGGCCCCTCCGCCTCTGAGGGCCCTCCTCGAACGGAAAGAACACAACCGAAACCTGCACAGACAGGGCGGCCCCCCGCAGAGCCCGGAGACCCGGCCGCGCACTCACCACGGGCTGATCCTCATCAGGGGGATGGGGGCGCACGTGAAGAACACGGTTAGCAGCAGGAAGGACTTCCGGCCCCAAACGTCAGAGAGAGCACCAATAAGCGGGGCGCTGAGGAATGACAACAAACCCTAGAACAGGTAAACGAAGAAAGATGTACACCATGTCCGCCGATGGGCCAAAGGCAAATCGTTTTGCCAAGAGAACTTTAAACCAGTTTACTTCCACAACACGAACACCGTCGAGCTTCGGGCAAACCGCTCGTTTCCCCCCACCCGCGTGCACTGTGAGCGGTGCCCAGCGCGGGCTGGGACCGTCTGCGCGCAGGGTCTGGCTGCGTGTTCTGCGCGCAGGGTCCGGCTGCGGGTTGGACACGGGCGCCCCCACCACTTGGCAACCGCAGTGACGCCACGAGCAATTCGAGAGTGTCGTGTTCCCTGTCTGTTTTCAGATTCACAGCCTATTAATCTGTTGCTAAAATTTGTTAGTCAAATGAAGTTAAGGGTAAGGAACATGCAGAATAATCAGGACTTTTCCATACTGATCAAGTTTTATATTTCTATGTTTTTAAAATAGTTCTTTTCAACTTATATTTTTCCAGAAGGATAAAGTTCAATAATTACAAAAAAGTTATGCTAATAAAACCAATACACAGTAGGAATTTTGTAAGCTAGATCAGTATAAATAAGCAAGCAAAAATTACACACTGTTTCTAGAGAAACTAAAAACATTTTGGTGTGTTTCTTTAAAAAATATTTTTTTATTGAGTATGCTATTAGAGTTGTCCCAATTTTTCCCTTTACCCCCCTCTACCTGGTACCCCCATTCCCTCGAGCAATCCCCCGCTTTAGTTCATGTCCATGGGTCATGCATGTAAGTTCTTTGGCTTCTCCATTTCTCATACTATTCTTAACCTCCCCATCCATTTTGTTCCAACCAATTTGTGCTGCTTATTCCCTGTACCCTTTCCCCCAGTCTCCCTCCTCCCCCTCCCAGCTGATAACCCTCCATGAGATCTCCATTTCTGTGGTTCTGTTCCTGTTCTAGTTGTTTGCTTAGTTTGTTACTCGGATTCAGTTATTGATAGATGTGAATTGGTTGCCATTTAAATGTTGTTTTGATCTTCTTTTTCTTCTATAGTTCCCTTTAGCATTTCCTGTAATAATGGTTTGGTGATGATGAACTCCCTTGTCTGGGAAGCATTTTATCTGCCCGTCGATTCTAAATGATAGCTCTGCTGCACAGTGATCTACACTGTAGGTCCCTGCTTTTCATGACGTTGAATACTTCCTGCCAGTCCCTTCTAGCCTGCAAAGCTTCTTTTGAGAAATCAGCTGACAGTCTTATGGGAACTCCCCTGAAGGTAACTGTTTCTCATGCTGCTTTTAAGATTCTCTCTTTATCTTTAATCTTTGGCATTTTAATTACGATGGGTCTTGGCGTGGGCCTCTTTGAGGCAACCTTATTTGGGATTCTCTGTGCTTCCTGGACTTATATGTCTATTTCCTTCACCAGATTAGGGGAGTTTTCTTTCATTATTTTTTCAAGTAAGTTTTCGATTTCTTGCTCTTCCTCTTCTCTTTCTGGCATCCCTATGATCTGGACGTGGTTATGTTAAGGTAGTCCTAGGTGTTCCTAAGCCTGTCCTTGGTTTTTTGAATCATTTTTTCTTCCTGCTGTCTGACTGCATGCTTTTTCGTGTTCCAAATCATTGATTTGATTACTGAATTCACCCCTCCACCATTGGTTCCCTGTGGATGTTTCTGTTTCACTGAATGCAACCTTCATTTCTGCCTGCGTCTTTTTCATGCTGTTGAAGTGCCCAGTGAGTTCCTGGAGCATCCTGATAACCAGTGTTGTCTGTGCATTTGACAGATCGCTCCCCTCCATTTCTTTTAGTTCTTTTTCTGGAGTTTTGCTCTGTTCTTTCCTTTGGGCCGTATCTCTGTCTCCTCGTTTTGACAGCCTCCCTGTGCTTGTTTCCGTGTACCAGCAGAGCTGCTCTGACTGTGTCTGAGTGTGCGGTGTCTGTAGAAACACGCGCCTGTGCGGTGGTGCGGGGCAGAGTACCAGCAGAGCTGCTCTAACTGTGCGTCTGAGTGTGCGGTGCCTGTAGAAACGCGCGCCTGTGCGGTGGTGCGGGGCAGAGTACCGGCAGAGCTGCTCTGACTGTGCGTCTGAGTGTGCGGTGCCTGTAGAAACGCGCGCCTGTGCGGCGGTGCGGGCAGAGTACCAGCAGAGCTGCTCTGTGCGTCTGAGTGTGCAGTGGTGCGGGGCAGAGTACCGGCAGAGCTGCTCTGACTGTGCGTCTGAGTGTGCGGTGCCTGTAGAAATGCGCGCCTATGCGGCGGTGC
>JAPYXV010005246.1:0-10691 GCA_028533065.1 Trachops cirrhosus
TTTTATGTATTTGGGTGCTCCTATGTTGGGTGCATATATATTTACAATGTTTATGTCTTCTTGGTGGATTCTTCTCTTGAGTATTATGAAGTGACCTTCTGGGTCTCTCTTTATGGTCCTTTTTTGGAAGTCTATTTTGTCTAATATGAGTATTGCTACCCTGGATTTTTTTTTCCTGTTTGCTTGGAAAATTGTTTCCAGACCTTCACTTTCAGTCTGTGTAGGTCCTTTGTCCTGAGGTGGGTCTCTTGTAGGCAGCATATGTGTGGGTCATGCCTTTTTATGCATTCAGCTATTCAATGTCTTTTGATTGGAGCATTTAATCCCTTTATGTTTAAGGTTATTATTGCTAGGTACTTATTCATTGCCATTTTCATACCTGTGTTTCTCTCTCTCTCTCATCCTTCCTTTCCTTAAAGCAGTCCCTTTAGCATCCCTTGCAGAGCTGGTTTGCTGGAGGTGTATTCTTTTAGACTTCTTTTGTCTTGGAAACTCCTTATTTGGCCTTCTATTTTGATTGAGAGCCTTGTTGGGTAAAGTAGCCTTGGTTGTAGACCTCTGGTTCTCATTACTTGGAATATTTCTTGCCATTCTCTTCTGGCTTGGACTATTTCCATTGAGAAGACAGCTGCTAGCCTTAGTGGGGCTCCCTTGTATGTTTCTTCCTGTTTCTGCCTTGCTGCCTTTAAGATTCTCTCTTTATCCTGGAATTTTACAATTTTAATTCTCATGTGTCTTGAAGTGGGCCTCTTTGTGTTCCTCTTAATTGGGACTCTGTGTTTCCTGGATTTGTGTGCCTCTTTCTCTCATCAAATTAGGGAAGTTTTCCATTATTAGTTTTTCAAACAGATTTTCTATCCCTTGCCCATCTTCTTCTCCTTCTGATATCCCTATTATAGGGATATTATTACATTTCATATTGTCCTGCACTTCTCTTAATCTGTCTTCATTCTTTATGAGCCTCTTTTCCTTTTCTTGCTCCTTCTAGGTGTTTTTTTCTACTTTGTCCTGCAGTTCACTGATCCCATCTTCTGTTTCATCAATCCTGCTTTTGATTCCTTCTACTGTGTTCTTCAGTTCAGAAATTGTATTCTTCATTTCCTCTTGGCCCTTGTTGATAGTTTCTATTTCCTTTTTCATGTTGATATAGTTTGCAGTGAGTTCATTGTAGTTTCCCTGTAGTTTCTGGTAATTCACTGTGAGCTCACTGAGCTTCCTGTTAATCATTGCTTTGAACTCAATATGTGATAGTTGAGTTGCCTCTATTTCATTTAGCATTCTTTCTGAGGCTTCCTCCTTTCCCTTCAGTTGGGGATTGTTTCTTTGTCTTCTCATTGTTCGTGACACTCTTCTTGTTAGCCTCTGCTTCTTAAATTTATCAGTTCTGACTCCCTGGGTTTATGGTGTGAATTTGTATGGGAGAATACCTCTGAGATTCAGTGGTGCCATCTCTTTGATCTCCTGAGCTTACTGGTCTTGGGCTGTCATTTATGTGGCCTCTGTGTTTGTCTTTGGGTTTTATTGTTGTTGGGTCTTTCTTTGGTGGGTCCTTCCAATAAGCTGGTTAAGTGAGGGTCACTCTGTGCACCACCTCTTGTATTTTTTTGTGCTGATGTGGGCAGGTTGTGTTGAAGCTGGTTCTTCCACATGTACAATGTTTTGAGGATTCTCTCTTGCCATTTTCAGTTGTTTGTTCTGGGTAATTTCTCCACCATTTAGTTGTATTTTCAGAGAGGTCCTGGATTGAAGTTAGTGTGGCTTCCACTCCCTCCTTCACCCTCTTCTGTTGTTATCTGTTGGTGGTTCCTTTTTTGTTGGGCTTCATCTTCCAGTGGGTATCCTGGTGTTCACAACTTTCACATACTTTTTTGTCATGAGTTGGAGTAGGAAGGCAAAATGTTTTAAGACAGCAAGAGTGTATTCTATGATATTTAAAGTAGCAGCTGGTAGAGAATCAATAGGAGATCCTTGTCTATGTATAGTGTTAACTGTGATATTCCACCCAACAAGCCACTTTTTAGAAAGGATGGAAAGAAGATAAGACTCTTGTTGGGGAGGGAAGGATTGTGAATTGGGTCTAGAAAGCAGTGAGCTTGTGAGAGGTTACATTCTGAGGTAAGGTGACAAAGAAAGACAAAAAGTAAAAGATAGTAAATAGGTGTAGTGTGTGATAGAATAGACTTAACCACTACAGTAATAGAGTTCAGGAAACCATGAAGTGGGCTAAGATCTGGGAGGAGTGTTGTGTAGTATTTACAATTGTATGGAATAGCTATTATTTACCATAATAATGGAGCAACAATCATATGACAGAATCTATGTGATCTGGATAACAAGAATAAGGAGTATAGGACCTTGAATGGTGTGCTAATGGAACACAAGTGAAGTGAAGGACAGTAAATTAACCATACACTATGAAAGAGAGAACAAGGGAAACCTGTCAAACAATATAATTTAACCAGCCAAGCAAAGAAGACTAGATAGAAAGAATAGGAATACAAAAATACTAATAAAATAAAAGATTTAAAAATAATGGAAAAAATACAAATATGCAATAACTTGCAGGTTCTCTGTAGTAGCACAGTGTAATTTGTCTCACTGTCTCAGCTGTTGGGATGACCGTTCTTTGTGTCCGACTCTGGTCTTCTCACAGTTCCAGGTTTTTTTGTCTCACCTGTGGGAATGTAGAAAAAAAAAAAAGAAGGAAGGAAGAAGAGATAAAATTGGAAAGAATGGAAGAAGGAATAAAACAAGAAAGAAGGAAAAAGAGGAAAAAAGGAGTTGAAAGATAAAAAAGGTAATAAAAATTTTTTTAAAGAATTATTTTTAAAAAAAACCTCTTGCTGGCTGCTGTCTGGCCAAACCAGTTTTGCTGGTGTTCCTGGCTACAGTAGGCTGAGGGGTGATTGGTTTCTCTTTTCTTCCTTCCTGATCTGAAGTCTGTCAGCTTCCAGCCTAGCTCTTCATCAGCCTCTGGTCCCTCAGGTTCCACAGTTTGGGTGTGCACTATCCTCAGGGCTAGCCAGGTACCTCTCTCTGGGGCTTTGGGTGTGGGGTCCAGGCCTTCCACAGAGTGCACTCTCCCCGGGTTTCGGGCATATGCGCTCTGCCAGGCTGCCTCCAGTCCCTTAGGTTCAGGTGCACACACTTCCCAGGGCTATGGGAGTGTGCAAGGCCTTCTGCGCCACCTCAGGAGTACTGCCTGGCTGGGTGGGGAGGAAGCCAGAGTGGTTGCTACAGGAGAATTCCCCAAACAGTGTCTCCTTTTTCACTTTTTCTTTTGAGAAATTCCTCCTACTCAAGCCTGCCACTCCATACAGAGTCCTGGCCTCTCACACAGCCCAACTCTCCAACCAGACCAGGGACAATTGTGGTCGGGGCCCATCACGGCCCAACTCTCATCTCTCCCCAGCCAGCATCCATAGACTCTGTGGGTATTCATAGCCCCTGTGTGTTTGCCACTTAGTCCTTATTCCCCTCTCTGTGACTTCAAGCAACCAGGTCTCTCCCGGTGCTATTCAAACCTTGTTTGGCAGGGGAGAGAGCTGTTGACCTGGCTCTCTCCCAGGAACCCTGTGGCAGACCTGGCTGGTGCCAGGCCTGGGGCTGCTGCCGCCCTGGTCCCCTCACTGGTCCCAGGGGCCTTATTGTCCTGAAGCACTCTCCTTACCATATGGTTTTTCAATGTCCTCTACAAGTTTTGGTCTTTTATCTTCATATATGCTGAGGTACTATTGGCTGTTTGCTCTGTTTCCCCATAGATCGGCTAGGCTTTTCTCCCATGTGTAGGGGGTGGAATCTTCTCCCTCCTACCTCACCACCGTCTTCTCCCTTGTCTACTGCTCTTTGTAGAAGCACGATTAATTTGGAGATGTTGACCTTGTATTTTGAAATCTTGCCTATTTATTAGTTATTAGTTCTAGAAGTATTTTGATGAATCCCTTGGAATTGTCTTCAAAGAAAATTACATCATCAGTGAACAGAGACAGTTTTATTTTTTCCTTTCCAGTTTTGCTTCCCTGGTTTCTTCTGATAAGAGATCTATAGTCATTGGCATTGTTGTTCCTCTATAAGTTATTTATTGTTTTATCCTGTCACTTTCCTTTTTTTGTTTGTTTGTCTGTCTGTTTTTAGTTCTCTGCAATTTGAATATAGTGTATCTGTATGAAATTCTTTTGCTATGTGTATTTTGGGAGTCACTGAGTTTCTTGAATCTACATGTTTATGTCTCACTAAATTTTGAAAGTTTTTAGCCATTGTTTCTGCAAATATCTTTTTTTTTTGAATCTTCCTTTTGCCCTGGAATTCTGATGATATTCACAGTAAACCTTTGGGCATTGTCTCAGGGCCCTGACTCTCTTCATCTTTCCCATCTTTTTTTCTCTGTTTTTCAGATGGGATAATGTCTATCCTTCTATCACCAAGTTCACTGACCTTTTAGTCTGAACACATCTAGTGGATTTTTATTTGGCTATTCTATTCAGTTCTAAAGGTTCCATGTGGTCCTTTATATCCTCTCTTTCTTTGATGATACTTCCTATTTTAACTTTGTTTCAAGAATGTGATTGTTGTTCAAACATTTTTATAGTAGCTGCTTTAAAGTCTGTTAGTGAATCCAACATCCTTGTCATCTCACTGTTGGCATCTTTTGATGGTCTTTTTCCACATGAGTTGATATTTTCCTGGTTCCATCCTTGCCACATAATTTTGAATTTTATCATGTGTATTCTGAACAATATGTCATGAGGCTCTGGATCTTGATTAAATTCTATGAAAATTTTTGACATTTTTGTTTTAGCAAACAAACATCTGATTTGGTTCAGGTAAGATTATCCTTATTTGAGATATAATTGCAACATCAGTGCTACTGGTTGGTTTTTAAAACATCTGGAGTGCTCCTCTGACCTGTCACAGGCCGGTGGTAGTCTATCCCTTTGTTGAGCTCTCATCTCTTAAAGTCTACCTACCTGTGTTGTTTAGGCATAGATCCAGACATGAACAACTGTGGGTGGGGTGGTGGTAAGGGCAGGAGTTTACAAACTTAAAAGGTTGCTTTCCTAAGCTACTTCCTCTCAATGACCACCACAGTACTTTATAGTTCTCTGGTCTCTCCTTTTCACTCCTCAAGCCAGGAAGTGGGGACTTAAATTTTCTCACTCTATGATGCACTTCCTGTGACTATTCCTGCATCCCATTCCAAGCCCTGGGAAGACAGAGATAAAAAATGCAGTCAGGTTTGCCCCTACCTTCTTGAGATTATAGTCCCCTCACTCAGAGTTTTAGATTCTTGCACAACTGTGTTTCCCCAGCCACCACCACAAACAGTAGGATGGCTTTGGGGCTAAGCTGTGAGGAAACAGAGAGAGCATAAAAACACAGAAAATAAAAAGAATCATAGTATTTCCCCCACTCTGAGAGTTAAGAGTTCCATTTCATAGTCTTAGAGCCAGAACATGAGACCTTCTGGCATAGCCCTTCTTCTTCTGTGCCAGCCTCCAGAGGTCCACTTTTGGTTTCAGGAACTACACCAAAGAAGAGACAAAATGGTGAACTTGCCACCAGGTCAGTGGCACACAGAATTCGGACATAGTCCCCAATTTTCAGCTACTACTTACTTTTCAGGGCTCTCAAGCAGCTGCTCTATGTGTTCTGCCAAGTTATGAGATGGGGTGGAAAATGCTTCCTCTATCTCAGAGGAGCTGGAGACTTGTAGGTGGATTTTTAAGCCTTATTCTCAAAGGAAAGGCTGATGACTGACTATGGCTCTGAATCTGATAAATTCAATATTGGGAACACTTGTTTGGACATTTTTATTTTGATACATTTTCAAAGTTCAGGAAAAGTTGCAAGAATTGTACAAGAAACTCCCTTATACCCTTTACCCAGACTTACTAATGTTTCACATTTTGTCCCATTTGTTATATCATTCTCTTTACTCTTTCTTTCTGTAAATACATACAGACAGATAATTTTTTTTCTGAATCATTGCAGACTGACTTGGAGATATCATGCTTATTCTGTAACTACTTCTTTTGTATTTCCTAAGAAAAGAGAACATTGTCCAACACAACCACAGTACAATTATCAAGTCAAGGAATTTAAAACTGATATAACACCATTGTCTAATCCACAGTCCATATTCAAATTTCTAGATCATGAATTTCATTTAGTTTTTGTCTCTTTAGTATCTTCAGTCAGGAAGAGTTTTTTAGCCTTTTTTGTTCCTGTTCAAAATGTCTTGACCATGACATTTTGAAGAGTATGAATTATTATTTTGTAGATGTCCTCCAGTTTGGATTTGTTGATATTTTCTCATGCTTAGATTCTGGTTGTGACATTTTGTGATAATACCACAAAAACAATGCTGTGTCCTTCTCCATGAATCCTATCAGGAGTCCCTTGCCACCAATTTGTCCAAATATTTCTTTCTACAACTTAATTAAGGTGGCAACTACCAAAGTTTCTCATCAAAAACTAATAGAGTTCATATGCCAGCACAAGTTTAGGGGAATCTGGGGAGACTTGCCCTTGTGAAACTTGTTTCACTGGCTTTGGTTAGTTTGGTGGTTGTCTTGACATAATATCTAGGGAACACATTACGTGCATTCTGCCTGGAATCAAAACAAGCCCTGGTTATTCTTGTGCTGCTTGCTTGCTATTCCCAGTGAGAGTTTTGTGAATGCCTGGGTGGCAGTGAGCTTCTCCTGGCCTCCATCTGGGCAACCACCCATAATTCTGCATGCCTGTGGTGCCCAAATGAATGAAGACTGACCATCTCTGTGGGTGTAAAGGAAAAGATTTGCAGGATGACAGGGCCCTAATTCTCATGGGAAGAAGTCTCTCTACCCTAAACCTTACTTCTGGTTCTCAAAATAGTCCAGTGAGAAAACACTTTCTGAAAATCAATTTTAGCCAGAGAACTATTCAAGAGAGTTCAGTTTCTGAAAGCACTCCCACTCCCTCAGCCTCTGCTGCTGTGTGGTGTGTGATCTTACACAAATTGTGGATGAGTTGAGACAAGCAATCAATATTTCATTTCTGTATTGATAACTCCACTGTAATGCAAG
Source organism: Trachops cirrhosus (assembly GCA_028533065.1). NCBI lineage: Eukaryota > Metazoa > Chordata > Mammalia > Chiroptera > Phyllostomidae > Trachops > Trachops cirrhosus. The sequence continues at coordinate 7,068 of JAPYXV010005246.1, forward strand.
CCTGACAAAGCAAATGTTTTTAAGTAAAAAGGAAAAAAAGAAATGTGCACTAGGGTGTTTCACATGGCTTCCTGCATATATTGCAGGACAAATTGAGGTCATGTCCTCAAAGAGTTTATTAAATTCAGGTTGGTCCTAGTTGAACATGATTCCATCTCACGATGCACCTCAGCCATTAGTACCCAGCTTCCAAAGATACTGAAGGGAGATGAGGAAATAAATATAATACTGAGTCTATGCCAGGTGAAGACTGTTGTCTCAAATTTCATTTCCCCAGCAGTTTAAATCTTTTAAAGGATAAATTATAGATTTGTTCTTTGTTCTTATTTACTAGTCATAATATCTTGATATACCCTTTTCAGAAATTGTAATATTTCAATATACCCTTTTCACAGCACTATAATAGCAAAAACCTTGAGGAGCTTGTGTTCTTGGAATTTTCCAGATTTCCTCTCAATGGAATCCTGACATTGCACAAGAAAAGAAACATTTGACTTGGGGCAAGTAGAGGGGTTAATGACCCAGGGCTCTGGAGTGATTTCTCCAGTTCTTGTTGCTGGGATGGCCAGAAGTTCCTCGGGGCACATATAAAATCTATGCAAACTCACAAACTCGTTTTCTTTCAGTTATAAGAAAGGGATGGCCCTGGAAAAGGACACGGTGAAGATCTCCCTATCCAAAGTGGAGCATTTTGTCACCTTTTATTAGCATTATCCTTCCTTACCTCTGGCTCTCACTTCTGACAATACCCACTTTCACCAAAAATAAATTTGCAACTTGGAGCATGTTTATAAAAGTTTATAGACACGTGCTTCTCTGTTGTTTTACACTTTGTCTGGTATTCCTGAGACGCTTTCTTCTCTACACTCCTCTTTTCCTCAAATGTTCAACATTCACACTTCACTCTCCACTTCTCACCTCTTTCCTCAGTATGTCTTTCATTACAACTTCTTATTCTTTCTAGTCATCTGCTGGGGAGATGAAATACATGAAAACAAGGCCCCAGTGACTTCGGGCTTTCTCTGTTTTGGAAAGGCCACTCAGTTCCAGTCAGTTTTGGGAGGCTATGAGGGGGCAGTTGTCAGCAGACCTGGGCAGGAAAAGGGCTGCCTCCTGAGGTATCCTGAGAAATTGTCCTAACATGTTTCTGGGGTGATCTTGGTGCTTAATGGGGGCAGTCACATGCAGGGTATCTGTCTCTGAGTTATTTCTACCTGGCCTGCACTTCTCAGACCCTAGCTAGTGCAAATACATGCAGGGAAGTGGCAAGAAAGAGAGTATGAGTCAATTTATCCAATCAGAATATCTCACCGATGTTATCTTTTGGAGCTCTGTGGACCTCTCCAGCTTCTCATTTTTTCCCAAAAAAACTATTCTGTTTGTTCTTTCATCTCTATGTATTTTGGATGCTAGACTCATGGCAGTGTGAGGTGGATGTGGACGTCTGAGTTGACCTGGTCTAGGCCCCTGTTTTGATAGGTGATGAAACTCGAGAGATCACAGGACCATGGAAAGGAATAATGGAAATCATGGATTTGAAGTCAGAGGGACTGCAGGTCACTTCTGGCTCCATTTACTTAATGTCTCTGAGCTTTAGGGGCTCATCTGTAAAATGATATTTATCACATGAAGTTTTAAAGGAATAAAGGAAATAACATGTTGAGTTCCTGGGATAGTGACTGGTATATAGTAGGCTCTGTATAACTATCACCTCCTTCCTCTTTTCTCAGTACTTTCTCCAGCCTTGCTTTGAATCCCTTCTTGTTCTCTCTCCTTACTCTATTCAATGACTCTTTCAAGAAACTACCTTCCTTATTTTCTCTCTTTTCGTATACTTCTGCCTTTCTACTTGTTTCTATTCACGGTGAATTCACAATCCTACTTGTAGCTCCTCTCAGGCTTTCACTGTCATCCATTTACCAGAATCTCCTTCACTTTTTTTAAAAAGGCAACTTCAGAAAGTATTTCTTGATTCCTACAGCCCTTGGCTTATTCCCCTTTTGAGCTCCTGTCTGACTTCCTGTCCCCACAACTCACTTCAACTTGCCATCCTTTGTCTGGTTTTACTGGTTTTCCTTGTGTGTATGTGTCATACCTTCTAAGCCAAACTGGAAAATTCTTGACAGCTGGGACCATCCTATAGATTATTTAGTTATTATTACTTACTAGATCTCATGATAATCTCTCTTACATGGTGGATACATAATAAATATTCTTTAGTGGATTCATAGATTCCTATTATGCTTTCCCCAAAACTCCATCTTCTGTAGCTTCTGTATCAGAGGGGACACATATATGTGGATTAAATATATGGTTGCAATTTTACAGCTAAGAAAATGTTTCTGAGCAATGGCTCACTAAGTAAAGGCTGCAGTCCTTGCCTTTGGTGTCCTGCAAGCTCACACTGCCATTGCAAGTGGTTATGGAGAAACCACTACCTCTCCATGTTGACTTTCCTGTGTTTGCATCAGGGAAGTGCAGAAGCTGTGTCTGTGGTGATGAACTCTCCATTTCCCTCTCAGATCACAAAATCATCTCATATTTACCTGTGAGTCAGCTCAGAGATGCATCTGTCAGCAACAGAAAGGGTTTATCAAGCCATCCAGGCTGCTCCACAGTGAGGGTGCCTGTTCCCCATTGTGTGTTTTCCAGACCTTCATCCCTTTTACATGAAGCCCTTCAGACTGAATTTACAAGTGGACTTTAAACTACATCACTGCAAGATGAATTTCTGTGGCCAGTCAGATGTTAGCAATATATATTTTGGTTGTGTAAAATGGAAGTTTAGTGACGTTAGTTTCTCCCTCCTCCCTACCTTAGACTAATTATTGAAGAAAATGTTTGCAGACCTGGAGCATCTCATAATTCATCCTGCCTTCTGTTTCTTTAGAGTCAGGCCTCATAAATCTCTGTTTGTGATGACATAATCGGTTTCCAGAAGAATGTGGTGGTATTGCCTGCTGAGAGTTACAGCTCCAGACTCCAAGCAAACTGAGAGACTCATTCAAAGAGTTATGCTCCACCCTTTGAGCCCTTTACCTAAGGAAGTCTTAAGAGTTGATGAGCCAAAACACTTCCATGGGTGAGTGTAGCCACAACATATTAAAGTAAGAAAACCTGATGCTTATTTGAAAACACAAGCTCCCCAAATTTTATAATGAACAAAAACTGAACATACCCCATGAGAAACCAGAATTTATTGTCTCTTAGAAAGTGCAACACTAAAAATATCAAAGGAACATCTTTCACTTTAGAGATCACTTAGCTTTAAAATATAGTCAAGGATAATCTGATCTTCCATTTTTAGTTTGTGTTTCCTTCCTGTCTTTACAGTGTTTGTAAATTTGCATATCTATGACATATGTATATATTATGCATTCGAAAAAAATTATATAAAGAAGGTGAGGGAGGAGGAAGATGGCGACGTGGTAGGAGGGAGCACACGCCACCTCCCGTTTCAAAAGACAGAAAAACCTAACCCTACTAAAGAGGACATTGCAGCTTACATGAAAATAAGAAATCAAAATTGTAGTGGATTGGAAAGACCAGACGGTAAGGAGACTACTGCAGGATAATAGCCCAGTGATCAGCTTGGGGAGCAGGGAGGTCGCAGCCCCAGCCCCA
>JAPYXV010005247.1:0-10691 GCA_028533065.1 Trachops cirrhosus
CTAGGTGCCCATCAGTAAATGAATGGATCAAAAAACTATGGTACATTTACACAATGGAATTCTATGCAGCTGAAAGAAAGAAGGAGCTCATACCCTTTGCAACAGCATGGATGGAGCTGGAAAGCATTATGCTAAGCGAAATAAGCCAGGCAATGAAAGACAAATACCATATGATCTCACCTTTAACAGGAACCTACACAACAAAACAAAGAAACAAGTAAAATATATCAAAGGACACTGAAATGGAGGACGGGATGTCAGTGACCAGAGGGGAGAGGGGAGGGAATTTCAAGGGAGAAGGGAAGGGTTTACAGGAACAAATATAGAGGACACATGGACAAAACTAGGAGGCTTGGAAATGGAAGGGAGGTGGGGAGGGATGGGTGGGTGGGCTGGGATGGGATTAAAAGATAGAAACTGTACTGAGTAATCTAAAATAAAAAAATTTAAAAAAAAGAAACTATCTAGCATACACATTAGCCCCAAGGTGACTTATATAAACTTATGACTTCATACTGGATAACGTAAAATATCCTTTTCAGCCTCGTTACTCTAATAATTTTCAAATTGAGTTATCTCATCCTATGTGGCATCCACTTTCTGTTGTAAAAATTCAGGTCTGTTCACTCAAAACCCTGTGTAGACACATGTGCAGGTCTCATTGGAAAGCCAGCAAGTTCCATGAAGGTTTTAAACTAAGTTCTTTCACACTCAAGGACACATGCTTTGTAACAATTTGTCTTGAAGTCATCACAGGATTTGTAGTTATATTTTCAATTTTGTTTTATTCACAATTCCCATAGTTAATCTTTAGATCAAAGTTTGTATAAACTGAACTGTAAAAATCTCATTACATCTGGTGATAGCATTTATTTGCAGGAATATTAATACTAATAATAATTGTACTATGGTCTACATTATACTTCCTCAGATTTCCACCTCATTGTTTTTCCCTTTGGGATCAATAGCATAATTTTTCTATCTCTGCTACTTTATGACCACTATATCTAATTAAAAGGACACTTTTAGAATTCAAGCTCATACCTAATACAGTACTTGTAAAATAACAAATTAGTCTTAAAGTATGGGATGCTTTCTCCTTCATAATATGATAAATGTTTTAGACAAACTCTCAAATGCTCAGGGCTACAATTTTTAGTCAGATGTCAAGCTTCAGATTTTGTTACTTTTAAATTAAAGGTATAGAAAAGGGAATGGAATTGATATTCCTTAAGGATATTTTGAATTGTATTCATTTGTTCATTCCACAAATAATTATGAAGTACCTATTATATGCTACTCACTGAACCAGGAATGGGGCATAAAGATAAATCATAAATAAATAAATTAACCATTTTAACAAGGAGAGAAATTATATAATAGAGATATGTGCATTGTACTGTGAAATGACAGTGTGATCACTGTATGTTGTGGTTTTATCATCAGGATATTTTCTGGTGAAGAATATTAACTGATCTTCTCAATCGTCAATTGACAACAAATCTGCCCCCAGTCTGAGTTTTGAATTCATCAAGAAAGAGACAAACATCAGAAGACAATAGGAAAATTTCACCTTTATTATTTAAAATATGCCAAATCTGAGGATATGTATTATGTCTGCAACAATAGTCATTTTAATTCTGAACCTCCAAATTAGATTGAGGAGCTCATTTAGTCCCAGTCAGAGAATAACTGCCAGATTATGTGATGGCCTCACCTGTAAAAACTTATGGTATGGATAAACCTTTGGAAAAAGTATGAGCCGAGAGCTGAGCCAGACATGCTAATTCTTCTCCTCATCCCAACAATCAAATAATATATTCCAGTCCTTGAAAGGAACAGGAATATGGCTGATGACCAGGCAATATTAGAGAACAACCTTCCTTGTAGAAACAATGGGAGTACATTTGACAATCCTGTTGAAATCAAGACAACAGGCCCAAAATGGAGCCACATATGCGAAGCCCCACATAACTAAACTGAGACTTAATAAAAAAAGGGAAGGGGGTGGAAATGGGAGGGAGGTGGGCATGGTTGGGGGGTGGGCTGGGATGGGAGTAAAAGGCAGGAAATTGTACTTGAGCAACAATTAAAATTTAAAAAAAATATTTTTAAAAATATTTTTAAGTAAAAAAAATAAATAAAATAAAGTGTTGGCTCTCCCAGAAACAGAATTTTAAACCAGTCAATCAGGAATCATCTGATCAGTGCTAGTTAGGTCATCCGCCTGTTTGACCCCTGTCATCCCCTAAAAGAAAGTGACCCTGCCATAAGCAACCTGATTTTATTTAGGATCACTTTCTTATTCCCATTTCCTTCTGCCTGTACAAGTCTTTGATTTTATACAGAAACTCAGAGCTCCTTTCTCTCTGCTATATTGGATGCTTCATGATTCATGAATAATTGAATAAAGCCAATAGAACTTTAAAATTTACTCAGTTGAATTTTTTTTAGTAACACCAAATGTGTATGTTGAAAATCCCGAGTAGTGTAATCCTTCTTATCTTGAAACTCTAGTTTATCCCTAGCACCCTTTATAATTTTATCTTTTAATTATTTTTATAGAATATATTGGAGTGACAGTTAATAAAATTATATAGGTTTCAAGTGTACAAGTCTGCATATTGTACATCAATACATCACCTGCATATTGCATTGTATGTTTACCACCCAAGGTCACGTCTCCCTTAAACATCACCAGATAAATAGAAGCACCATCCCACCATAATTTGTGTCCTAGATTTCAGCATGGAAGTGTTCTCTTCATTGTGCCACCACCAAATCTGAACTATCAAATACTTAGAAAGCCCTTGCAACCTTCTACTGCCATCCTTTATACTTAAAATGAAAAAAACATGTTTTCTGTACAAATAAATTAAAACTTTAACCAGTCTTTTCTCAAAAAGGGAGATTTTGAAACTTTTCCTGACAGCAATTTTTTTTTATCCTTGTTGAACACTGTTTAACACACTCCTCCAACAAAAATAACATCCATAATTTTGTTATCTGTGGTACTGTTTATAAAATAATGAAGTGGGGCTTAAATAAACATGGATTAATAAAAAAAAGATGTTTTATTAAAGCCTTACATAATTCTTCAGAGCATAGATATTTTCAGGGGCAAAGGCTATGGCAATTCAAAAATAAAGGCTTTTGTTTTGTTCTTTATTAAAAGGTAAATATTTGGTTAAAAGAAGAAGAAAGGGGAAAACTGCAGTACCTACTTAAACAGCAATTGGTGAGAACAGCACTTTTGTAGATTAGATCATCTTTTAAATGACTTTGGGAAACATTTAAACTCTGACACCTCCCCAGCAATCATTACCCCCAAACTTAGGTACAGCCCACTGTTTCCACCACAGCTGTTCCAAGATTTTCACCAGGCCTTCTCCTCCTGATGGCCTCTGCACTTAGCAGATGACCCATTCCCTGCCACATCAAAATTAAGCACAGGTGATAGCATGAGCTTTGCAAGTTCCCTCCCAAACACTTTCATCTCTTTACCTGGTCTTACACCCTTCTGGTTCTTGAAATCCTTTCCAAAAGTTATACTTTATATCTGGGCTCTCCTCCCACCTCCACACCTTTTCCTGTTTCCTTTCAAGGTTAGATGCACCCATTTTTTCTTCTTTCTCTTACAATGCCACTTTCGTTTTCTCCAGTAATTCCTACTATTATCAAGTCGAGGTCTTTTGGATCCTCGAAATCCTGTTTTTTTGTACAAAGCCTTTAATACTACCAATCATATCTCGTTTTGAAATCTCCCTCAGTTTCTAAGATGCTACAATCTTTTGTGTTTCTTAAATGTTCTTTTTCTCTTTCCTTCAATAGCTTCTTTTATTCTGGTGTTTCCTTATTTGTTATTTTTATGTTTTCAACAATTTGTATTTGACTTATAAGTGTTATCTCTAGATTATCTCAAATATGGGCATTTCTTGACTAACTACCAAATGATAGTAGACTTATAAGTTAATCCCCAATGCATTTTTCAAGCCCTGCCTCTTCTATGGTCCAGGCAAGCATTTCTGAGTGCCTACTAAACATCTCTATTTTTTCTATAGACATCAAAAACTGAGCAAGTTTTAGGGGAAGGGACAAACATTTATTTGACCACCTTTCATATTTCCAAGTAAACACACATCCAGATGTAAAATATTCCATGGAAAAGAGAATTATCTTAATTATTGGCGATTCTTTCAAGTAAATGTGGTGCCTTCAGCTCCTGTTTCTCTTTGGGACCTGGATGCCAACACAGGGCATGGGCTCAGAGCTACTGCTCAGTGCTGTTAACTTCTACAAGGTTAAACAATCTACTATGCAAGTTTGGCCTAAAGTGTTTTGGGAACACATATCTGAAATAAATAAGCACACCAAATAAAATGTGGAAGACAGAAAACATTAAAAAGAACCAGTAAAATTTGAAAACCAAATAGATATTTTCCAGTATAAGAATGAAATATCAAATATTTTAAATGTAAGAAATAGCAAAAAATAGCAAGAACTGTCAGCAGAAAAGAACAATGTCCCTAGAAGATGATGCACATGAAGTGACATGTACACTAAAGACAGATTACCTGGAGGTTTGGAAAGGAAACTCAGAGATTTGAAAATGAGTTGCAGACAAGGTCCTTCAGGACAACTGGGCAGATTTAAAAGTCAGATCTTAACTTGTGGGCATTGTGAAGACACAGGAGGCATTAAATTCATTATGTAACAAAATTAATTCTGAAATTTTAAGTAATATCATATCAAATGAAAGATTAATTGAAAGAATGACTGTTATGTGTGCAGAGTCTAAAGCAGCATTTGGTTCTCTGCAGAACTGGCTACTAATCACAAGTGTTGAAGGAATAATTTGCATAAATGGGTAGAGGAGGCCACCCTGGAACTCAGAATGGTTTCGATGGTGGTAATAATAACAAGAGAAGAAAAGAGGCACTGCAGAGTTTGTTGGAAGGTATTTTCAATAAGAAAGGCAAGACTAACATGATTTTACCTTGGTTCTATGTCCAAAACTGTTTTGACATGTACATTCATCTGGTCTTTACAATAAGGCAATGTGAAAACAAAGATTCAGAGTGATTCAACCTGTTAAAGTCTCAATGCAGGGAAGTGACAGAGAATAATTTAACTGATATTTCAACCTTAAAACAAACACATACATAAATTGATAATAGCAATATATAAAACACTCTTAAGATATGAAGAGAGCACCCAGAAGGGCATATTTTTTAATGTCTGGAGGACATATGAAGAGATGTTTCTGAAATTACTTATTATTGAAATACTTCTTTAAATTATTGAAATAATTTATTTTCATTATCTTTACCTCTATCTCTTTGAATTAGATTTTTTATGATGGTTATGTCACCAATAGTCATCCAGATACAGTTAACTTATTAGTTATGGCATACTGACTTCCATTTTCAATCATTTAATCTATATCATAATAATCAACTCAAAACAGTTGCATTCCAGAAGAGAGCTAATGTATCTTTTGATTTATGGAGAGCCTAGTACAAGTTCTCAACTAAATTTAGAAAGGTGCTCAATAAATTCTGAGAATTTTGAATCAAACCACAGATATTTGCCCATGAAATCAAGATGATAAGGATCCAACCCTTAAGCACTGAGAATAATAAAGAGAAAAAAAACATTTAACAAAATATTACTTTAAAAAAATGTTGGTTCACTGAAATAATAATATGTAAATATGTTGCTTATTAATGGAGCTAATTATATGCCTAAATAACAGGTATATCGCTCTCCATAAATAAAACATGTGGGATGTTTTTATTCTCTCCTTGAAAGGATCTTTTTTATATAATTGCTTGAGATGTCATTAAAACCACTTCTGTATAACAAAAATCAGAAAAGGTTCAGGCCATCTTTACTTTAGAGATTTGTCTGTGGTATGTCACAAGTTATTGAAATAAAAATTGCTTGTAAATATTAACTAAAAAGGGTCTTTTGTGAAATTAATAACCTTTTAGATTCTATACGTGTCGACAGAGCCTGTTATTTTATTGTCAGTCTACATGGTATATTTAGTAATTAGTTCAGTACTCAAACTCCACAGGAACAAAAGAGAGAAGAGTCGCCAATTTCCAGGATGGCCAAGAGATCACACAGAGCCCCAGACTAATGAGTTATGATTATTTCTTTGACCTCTTCTTGAAATGACTGTAAGATTGTATGAAGTGAAGCTTTAGCATTGCCATCGTCCATCCTGATTCCACATTTTTAATTAGGCCAAATGTATTCTAATCAAAATAAAATAAAAGTATATTAAAATACCCTTAGGCAAGACAATTTCAGGATAACAGTATACTAACAACATGGTAGAAATAATGAATTTTAAAAAATGCCTCACTCAAATGACTTAATTGATATACAAAAGAAACTATAAAGAATAAAAGCAATCAAAGAAAGTGCTAGTAGTGATGTGATGTGGCCACTATAATACAAATATCTCTTTCAAATAAAGTTAACATAATTCAAAAAACAGAAAGAACAATGAAAGGAAGAAAATGGAGGGAGAGGGGAAAACAATCAATATAATAGCTAATTATATCTTATTGTTTGTTATTTAGTTAAAAGTCTAAGTTCAGCTTTTTCAGATTTTTATAAACTAGAAAATTGGCAAATAGAAAGTAAATTTCTACTTAAGATACAATTGGATAAAATGTCACATTTTATAGAGATAATTTTTGTCAATATAATATTGTTAAATGATTATGTTAAAAAGGGAAATGTATAATTCACATATATAAAAAATAAACATATGTCAAAAATTTAACTCATTAATAAGTGAAGGAATAAGCACTGTATTAAAACAAGTGAAAAATCCAAAGGCATACTGACACACATAATCAGGAAAACTGAAATTAATTTACAAATAGATGCACAATTGCTTTACATACAAAGGACAATAAATTGTAGGTTTGGATGTTTGAAATCATCTCTTAAGGCAAGGAGGATGGATTCTGCATTGTTACTGAAAAAACCAAGCATCTTTTATTCATTTTTTAATCCTAACTGAGGACATGCTTAGAAAAGGGAAAAGAGGAAGAGAGACAGGGAGAGAAATGTTGATGTGAGAAATAAACAACGATTCATTGTTTCTTGCATGAACCCCAACTGGGGAACAACCCTTCAACCCAGGCATTTGCCCTGACCAGGAATTGAACCTGTGACATTTCGGTCTATGCTCTAACCAAATGAGCCACACTGGCTGGGACACTAACCTCTTTATGAGCAGGGATTGTTTGTATAAATATCAGTCCTATACAAATTAACTTCTATCTCTAAAAATTGCAAAATAGACAAGGTAAGAACAATGATGGGAAGAGAACCCTACAGAATAGAATTATTTCCAAGGGCTTACTGGACAACATTGGGTATTCCATTGAAAGACTAGCCTGTGATCTTTTTACTTATTTAAAGATTTCCCAACATTATGACCCTTTCATGCCCAGAAATAATATTTATATTTCCATTAGGTTAATGCTGATATAAATTATTTAGTATGAAAATTGTATGGAACATGGAGTCATCTATCAAATATAATTTGGTAAAAATGAATAGAATCAAGTGAATTATCAATTTCAGTCCAGTGAGATAAATAATATCATAAAGGTATAAATGAAGGCCATTATGAAATGAAAACACAGCAAGCAAGACAAGCATACAAATCATGTGGGATGTTAAAAATAATTCTTAGAAGAAGCAATATTTGAGTCAGCTGTGGAGACGACCTGATATAACCAGTCTAATTAGATTTGTGCTTCTCACAGTTTTGGAGGCCAAGGAGTCTGAGGTCAGGATGCCAACAGGGTTGCTTTATTCCAAGGTTTCTCTCCTTAGCTTGTAGATAGATTCCCATCTTCTCCCTCTGTCCTTCCTTTGTGCATAGCTTTATCATAATATGTTCTTCTTATGAGACCACCACTCACCTTGGATGAGGGCCAATGCTAATTATGTTACTTTACCTTAATTACCTATGCAAAGGCCCTCTCTCCAAATAGTCACATCTTGAGGTACTGAGCTGTAGGACTTGAACATATAGATTTTTGTGGGGGAGGCAATTCAGTTCATAACAGTGTTCAATCTGAAAATTTATACATGAAGCCACTTATCAAAGAGAAGAGAATAAGAATGCTATCACAGAAAAAATGGCCCATAAGATGGCAGAATGTGAACAAGGTGCACCATGCAGAGAAAAAATCAACATTAGTGAAATAATGTTTTGATATATTTGTCAAATGTATGTACAAATGTATGTATATAATTATTTTCCAATGCTAGTCTTCTAACCATTAAGAGCAGAAATGACTTAGAACAATAAAAGTTGTTGCTTCGTTTCTAAACACTGAGTTTTAAAATAAACTTTTAAGACTATGTTGTATACTGTGTGCCGTTTGTTTTAAAAGCTTGACTTTCCAACCAATTAGAAAGCACTTGTAGTCTGTTGAAATGGAGGAGAGAGTGGGGAAAGAAGCGTATTCTGAAAAGAGAGAGGAAGAATTAAGAATCAGATGTGTATGAGAATGTTCTGTTTTTAGATTGTTTGTTTTGTTTTGTTTTAGATTTCATAAACATAGAGAACAAACTGATGATTACCAGAGGTGAAAGACGAAATAGTTGAAGGGGAACAAGATATACACATTTACACTATAAAGTTAATAAGTCAGGTGATGCAATGTACAGCACAAGGAATAGAGCAGATAATATCATAATAACCTTGTATCACAAAGAAGGGTTACTAGATGCACCATGTGATCATTTAGTTATGTATACTAATATTGAATAACTACACCTGGAACTAAGAAGTTAGACGTGTGTAGGAGTGATAAATGACAGAAAAGTCTAAATGAGCAAACATGTTTTTTTTTTGCTTTTCAGGACAATATGGTGTACTTGAAGGAGCAGAATGAAATTAGTTGAGGGAAGGCTAAATCTCATCATGATAAGCTTGAGAATCATCCCAAGTCCTCTGTTTGTATATGGTGTTACTGTGTTGGAAATTCAAACAGAAAATTTAATCTGAACATGTAAAAATATTTCATGAAAATTCAGTAATTTTTTAAAAACAGTGATAAGAGAACTTTTACATTTTTCTTCATTTCTGGAATGCTAAAAGCTGCTTTCCTATATTTCCTTCTTTAGTCAACAGGATATCATTTGCAGTGTATTGTTATTGTTGAAGAATATCTGGCCATACCCAGACATTTAGATGGAAATGATGGGGCTATTTCCATTACATTCTAAAAGATAATTTTGAATATCTTTTTATATTACTATGCCAACACTTGACAAGTGGTAGTTTCTTAACCATACACTATTATCCCACTGGTCTCTCACGCTTTGATTGGTGCTTTTACCAATTTTGTAACTAGTTATTTATAAAATACTGGTTTGCTGTGGTGACAAGTAACTACTATTAAAAACTGGTACCATTGCTTTGATTTTTGCTGAGCAGTTTTACTCCTAAATGCTTTTATACTATCAAAACCATTGATTTAAGAGATGTGAGTAATTCCATGTGCCTAAGAGAGATATAGAAATAGTGAAAAGAAAGCTGAGTTTTAGCAGATAAGGCAAGAAAAAAATGGGACTTTTTGACTAGAGACTGTGGACTTGGCCATGTGTTCCAGCCCAGTGTCCAAACACGTAGGTGGCTCCAGTCATATTTTCATGGATGATAGTGAAAGAATTTTAGGGATCAGACTAGTGGAGATTAACCTCAAAATAAATAGGCATAAGAACTGGACTTCCTTTGGCTGGCATAATATTTAAATTCAGTAAAATTTTTAAAAGTTACCAGGCAGATGAGGAGACGTTTGAGGATAATAATCAACAAATGACAGAGCAGAAATTCATAACTGACTGAGATAGTGATACCTGAAAGAGATGGCTTTAAGTCAGCAGAAAGAAAGTTACATTAAATGAATGACTTTGATTTTTTGTTTGTTTGTTTGTTTGCTATTGTATTCTGCTCAGGGAATAAAAAGTGGTTCAAGAGCAGGAAGAAATCAGGTATAGAAAGAAGAGAAAATGTGTTTTATAATACATTTAATAAGTAAGTGAATGAAGTTATATAATAAGGTAGTCAATCCCTTATATGAATTGTGAAATGTATAAATATTATGATGAATAAATAATAATTAATAAATAATACAATAATAATAAACTTTAACATACTCATAACTGTAAACCTCCTTTTGCCCACCTTTGTGTGTAACAAGCAAAATAAGAGAAAGAGTATGATATATCCATGAACTGACTTAAGTAGAACAAAAGTTTAGGCTAGTAAATGTATAAAAACAGGCACTTTTCTCCACATAGATAGCTCAGAAAAAAGGCCAAATTTGCAAGGTGAAATTCTGATATAAAATATGTATGTCTTACATGATGAAAATAAAATAATTCTTCATATTTCTATGAAGAAGTAATGACCCATTTTTCCTAAAATCTGTATCCAGTCCAATAATTTAGTGACTCAGGAACTAGGGAACAAAAGTGTGTCAATAAAGAGATTTTTTAAATATGATAACTGTTTTTCTTTTTTTTTTAATTTTTATTTTAGTTTATTCAGTACAGTTTCTATCCTTTATTCCCATTCCAGCCCACCCACCCATTCCTCCCCTCCTCCCTCCCCTTTCCAACACCCCTAGTTTTGTCCATGTGTC
>JAPYXV010005248.1:0-10690 GCA_028533065.1 Trachops cirrhosus
GCTGGTGTAGCTTAGTGGATTAAGCATGGGCCTGTGAACCAAGAGATCACGGTTCAATTCCCAGTCAGGGCACATGCCTGGGTTGCAGGCCAGTTCCCAGCAGGGAATGCACAGGAAGCAACCATACATTGATATTTCTCTCCCTCTCTCCTTCCCATCCCCTTTAAAGACAAATAAATAAAATCTTTAAAAAAAAAAAAAACTGACCTCCAATGGGAGCACTTTAATTATAGGGGGCTCATCTGGCTACTCTCAAATTGCTCATGAGAGAATAAATTGGTACAAACTTCTAACTAGCAGATTCACTTCTGGGAATTTGTCCTAAAAGAAAATTAACCGAACCACCATGTAAACTACCATACACACATGGATGTGTGTTGCACTGTTGAATGTAACAGTAAAAAACCAATTAATTACCTAAACACATGAGTGACAACATAATGTTATTTGCAATACTATGCAGCCATTTTGAACAATCTTCTGGCACAGAAAAAAAGTGAAATAAAAAGAGGAGCCTACAAAATACTGTCCTCTCAGTTTTGTACCCCTAAAATATATAGACACAATTAAATTGTGTAAACACACAGAAGAGTCTAAGAAAAGTCAAGAAAAGGTTAATAGTGGTTATCTTTGAATTTATAGATGGTTGACCTTTTATAAAACCTTTTTATTCCTGACCTCCATGATTAGGTCAGAATTCCCACACAAGTGTAGCCTCTCATCATTTTCCATTTTTCAGGTATTCGATTGCTGTCTACTCTCCCACTATACTACAGTCACTTCCAGAAGGGCAGGGAATACATTAGTTTAGATCATCATTGTATCCTAGGCATGTAGTACTGTGATTAGTACATAGTAGATACTCAGTATTAGTTGAATGAATGACCTGGACTGACAGAAATGGATGACTTAGACATATACTACAGAAAGATTTAAACAGAACATTTCTCTTACTGGGATGTGTGTTGCAATTTTTAGAATGTAGAGGCAAGATTTAATTTTCATTCTTTTTTGTTACTAGTGGTGAACTATTAAAATATTGTTTTATTAAAAACATTTCCAGGTAAACTTCGAAAGAACTTTGGATAGTTTTTTTAATTTTTTAATCAATTTACAGAGGGAGAGGAAAGGAGAAAAAAACATCAATTTGTTGTTCCACTTATTTATGCGTTCACTGGTTGACTCTTGTATGTGCCCTGACAGGGGATAGAACCTGCAACCTTGGTGTACTGAGACAATGCTCTAACCAACTGAGCTACCCGGCCAGGGCTAGAACTTTGGATAGTTTTTTAAATAGCTGAAATAGTATTTGATAATTTTCATAGTTGAGCAAGCATAAGCCAATTTACTAGGTGATGATTTCATGAAGAACAAAAGCAGTCTGATTTTTACTAGACATTATTAGATATCTGAAATTAAAATCTTACTCAGATACTGATATTTTGAAAGTAGTGCTTAAACCAAGTCTTAAAAAGGCAATAGGACTTTGCCAGATAATCAAGGCAGGAAGAGATGTGTTGGCAAACTGAATATACCTATGTATAGCTAAATATGTGTGTGTACGTGTGTGTGTGTGTGTGGATACATGTATCCACACACACACACACACAAACACCCTAGATTAGAAGGGAACAAGCTGTCTAAAGAAATAACAGTTATTTCAAGCGTGACACCGGTACAAGTGGGGTGGCATGTTGTGAAATAAGGACACGGTAGTCCAGATTGCGAAGCGTCTAATATGCTGTTGGAGAGTTTGAAGATTATCTTAGAGTGATGGGAAACACTGAAAAATTTGAAATAGGCAAGTGATTATGTTCCAGTTAAAGGTGAGGTCATATGGTATTTGTCCCTCACTGCTAATCAACAAAAGAAAAAAGCAAACAAAATATAACCGGAGTCACTGAAATTAGGGACAATCCAATAACAGCTGGAGGGGCAGTGGGGAGAAGGGTTCTCAGGAACTACTATAAGGGACACATGGACAAAACCAAGGGAGAGGGTGGAAGCAAGGGAGGGAGGGAGGTTTAGGGGTGGGGAGAAAATACAGACAACTGTAATTGAACAACAATAAAATAATTTTTAACATAAATAAATAGGCGAATGACATTAATAAATTGGTATTTTAGAAAAACCACTCTAGACATAACGGAATAAAGGATGGACTGGGGGTGATGATTGAGACTGGGGTCAGCAGACCAAATAGGACAATACTGCAATATTTCAGAAATAATGATGGTCTGAATCAAAGTCTGGCCTGTACCTGTCTTTGTAGTCTGATCTTCCTCACCGCTCTGAGTCTTCTGCATTCCAGCCACACTGGCCTTCTTTCAGTGTCTAATAGGGCACTTGTCTTCTATCACTGGGCCTTTCTCCCTGTTACCTTTCCTGTAATGCTTTTACTCCCCTTCATTCAGTTGGCTCCTATTCAGCCTTTAGATTTAGGCCTCTCTATTCTAAAAAATCACAACACACAATCCCAGTAAGAAACACGTTCTATTTAAATATCTCTTAGCATTTAAACATTGTATACCATCTTTAGTATACCACTGATTTGAACACAGAACAGGGCTGGAATTACAGCAACTTTATTTTTCAAAAGAAATTATAAAATGGTAAGAATATTTACTTTAGGATGTAAACTGCTGTTACTTCCCACCTGTAACATCAAAATAATAAAATAACATTCTATACTCAAAACTTTGATTACTGAATTCTAACAAATATAAGGCTCTCAAAATTTGTCTTATAAAATGGTTTTGCCGAGGCTGGTGTGGTTCAGCTGGTTGGAGTGCCATCCAGTAAACTGAAAGGTCACAGGTTCCATTCCTAGTCAGGGCTCATGCCTAGGTTTCAGATTCTGTCCCTGGCTGGGGCGTGTATGAGACGCATCCGATCCATGTTTCTCTCTCTCCCTCTGTTCCCCTCTTAAGAATCAATAAGCATGTCCTCCGGTGAAGATGAAAAAAGTTTCAGATTATTCATGAACCAAAATGCTCAAAAGAAATATAAGGGGTTTCCCTAAGGATACATTTACAAGCAGGTGATGCTGCTGTGTATTTCGGGCAGGATAATTTGTTGTTGTTTTTGTTGTTTGGAATGTCTGTGTCATAGGCTGTTTAGTATCCCAGCCTCTATCCTTTGCATATATTCATCCCCCAAGCAAGTGCCACATTCCATCATCTGGTATTGTAACAAATAAATGTATCAAGACACTTCCGTGGGGGCCCTTGCCGGGTATCTCAGTTGGTTAGAGCATCATCCCCACACATTGAGGTTGTGATCCTGGTCAGGGCACACACAAGAACTAACCAATGAACGCATGAATAAGTGGAAGAACAACTAGGTGTCCCTCTACCTCTCCCTTCCTCTCTAGATTGGACTGATTCTTGTTTTTGTTTGTTTGTTGTTTTTAAACACTTCTTTGGGAAGAAAAAAAAAAGGGACATAATCTATCCTTTATACCAATACCTCCTATGGAATAACAGAATGAGATAGGTCTGAAGAATCACAGCAGGCGTTTTGATGGAAGCTTTAAGATTTTTTTCTTCATTTTCTTTATAACAAAAGAAAAAGTTCTCATATTTTGAAGCCAACATAGTCTATTCCACAGAGAACAACAAATGTTAGTGAAAAATAAAGGCAAGGTTTTGCTGTCATAGAAAGAACAGAATAGAAGCAAAGGGAAAACACACAAAAGATGTATCAGCGAAATAGGTTCTAAATGTTCAGCACTGCCTATGAGATGCACACAGAACTACTGGTGGTGATGAGATGGAGTAGCTCATTTGAGATTTGAGAGAGGTTTCTTAAAGACTGTTAAAGATAATTTAATAAGAAAACAGTGGGAATTCGGATCACATCCTGTTTCTACAGAGGAAGTACAAAAGAATCTAAACAGAAATTGGGAGAAGAAAAGGATAAAAGTTGGAAAGCTCCAAAACATTTCTTAGAATCTATCTTTTACCTTTACTAGAGTTGAAACAAATGTAGATTTTTGTTCAGTTACAAATATAGGATTAGTAATTTAAATCAAATTACTAATTACACTTTTATGTTTTAACTGTTTTTCTTCTGGGAGGGATTACTTTTATAAAACCAAGTTATTTAGTAAATACTCACCTACTGTTGGCTCCTTCTCCAGCCACAAACCGCTTCTGAGGATATTTGTCTTTAAGTTGTTTTAAAGTCATTTTCTTATGGGCTACAACCCAGACGTCACCACCTTTTCCACCTTCTCCACCTAAACGAGGATAGCCCATTCCACCACTTCCTCCCCTGGTGAAGAGTCTGAGGTTGTCAACAAAGTTTCCATACTAAAAGGAGAGGGAGAGAGAAAGAGAACATTGGTACACCAAGTGTGCTTACCGATTTAGAACGCCTTTCTAGTTCTTTGTTGCCACTAAAATGCCTCAAGAAGTCAGTAATGACTTCCTGCATGCCAAATTTAGTCTTTTCTCAGTTCATCTCCTGTCTGACCTCTTTCCATTAAACTCTTAAATCACTCTCCCTTTTTTTCCCCAGTTATCAATTGTGGTCCCACATATCCTCAAGGTGTCTGACACTGGTCCGCTTTTCAATCTAGACTGCCTTCCCTGGGCGATCTCAGCCTGTATCAGCAACTACTACCTAGGTGAGATATTTCCTATGTCCAGTCTGTTGGACATCACCAGGATATAAGGTTAACAGTCTAAACCAACTGAGAACAAAATCTGTATTTAACTTATACCTGAAACCCCTCAAATATGTAACTTGTTCATGAATACTGATAACAGTCATTTCAAATATAAGTTAATATGACAAAACCAAACTTTTCCTTAGGTAAAGTCTATTCCACCAATGTCCTTTCAAATAAAGGAACCATAGTTTACTACTCATTGAGTATGGGACTCTTTGACTATACCTGCTTCTCCTCTCAACGGCACCCCACTCCCAAGGCCTAGCTCTTTCCTTCTTGGTACAAACTGCCCTAGCATCTTAACCAGTCTATATTCAAAGCCCTTAAGCTACCCTCAGTTCCGCTTCCATTCGTTCAGCCCCTCCTGTGTCCTCTTCCTCTTTTCCTCTGTTCATGTTATACTTTCACATCTCCATGCCACTCTGCTCACACTTTTCCTTTACTTATGTCATTTGTTCTTTTTCATTATTCTATTACAGTTGTCCCAATTTTTCACCCTTTGCCCTCCTCCGCCCAGCCTGCCCCCTTCATTTGTTCTCCTCTGTCATAAACCCACCTAAATGTTGTATTTGCTGATGTCTCTATTTTTTACTGAATTTTCCCATTACCATTTGTCCCCTTTATACACCTCCCCCCACCAATACCGAGTGATGTCTTTCTTAATTCCTCTAATCAACACTTACCATCAACTTTGCTGGGCTCTTAGCAATTTGATTATATATCTATTAATACACTTTTTGAAATCTTATATTTTTGTTACCCTCATTAAGTCAGCACCTTCTTGCAGGTAAAGAATCTATGTATTAACCTCTCAGACTATGGAGATTCTTTGGAGTAATTTCTTAAATTCGTAATCTTCACATCTTTAGTCATTTGAGATAGTTGTAAGTATCAAAAACACCTGGAAACACTTTGCAAAATACATATACTCCACTGACCATTCTGATATACTCTGGAGGGGTGGATGAGGATAGGTCAAGCCAGCACACTTAGTAAAAGCTCCCTCAGTGATTCTGATGCAGCCTAGATCTAATATTGCAATGTATGGGTCCTAGCAAAGAATCGAAGTGCAGGGATTCATTTAAATATGCAAATGCAGTCATGAAGCCATGTTGTATGAGAACAGGACGGGAAGAATACATAAAAGATCAATGTGAGAGCCAACCAGAGTATTTTTCTCTAGGGGTGAAGAACAACTTCAGTTATGCAAGGCTAGATCAGAAAAGCATCACATGCAAGTTAAGAGATAGATTCCATTTGCAACGACATTGAATGGAAGTGACTTTCAATGACAGTAAGGCTACACAAGTAGTCTTTAACAACTTATCCACAAAAAATGCAGTTTATGAATTTTTACTGCTCTAGATTGATCAGATTCAAAGATTTACAACCCAAACTTAAAGGAGTATCTCAATCTCCTCATTGGTGATACGGTAATGGCTAAACTATGATGCCGGCTAGTTTCAAAAAACGTTACTAGTAAGGCTCTAAGAGAGGCCTTGAAATTTGAAGCAACTGTAAATTTTTTACAGAAACAATTCTAAAACTGACCTAAGTTTCTCACAAGAAGGCAAGCCTATTATTACGTATTTTCATTTATTGATGAAAATCGTTTTTAGAAAGCTCTTAAAAACAATGCACTCAAAGAAAAATATACGTAGATGTAAATGGACTACGAATATTATTACTGAAAAGGGAAATACACCATTTGAGCCAATAGAAAAAGCAAACCTACACTCCACGTATACCGTATTGCACGTCTAAGAGCAGGCAAGTATCCCCGCACTGCATCCCAAGTGCACACAATTCTCCAAGGAAACCTCACACCTTGCACCCAAACAACCGTCCTAACCAGGCGGGATAGACCACCTCCCCACCCCACACCGGTCAACCCCGACTCCTGCAAGGGCGGAAATAAAACTGTGGTAGAAAAAAAAAAGCAGGAAAGAGGCCCCCAAACAGAAAAAGTGGGGAGGGAGAGAAGGAGCACCAGCGCCCCCAGGTGGGGCTAGAAGCATCTGGCCCTCGGGATTTGGGCGACGGGCACCGGTCACGGACCTTTCTGAACAACACGCAACTGCAGTGCACCATGACTCCGGTGGGCCCGGCTTCACTCCCGCGGAAGGTACGCGCACAGAACGACCGCGCGGTCTTCTCACGTCACCGCGGGACGCAGGCGCTGTTTTCCGCCGCGCGCTCCCGCGGGAGAGCCGCCGGCGCCGTAGGGTGTACGCGCACGGAGACACGCGCATGCGCTGCGTGATGAGCCCTACGAGGGTGAGAGGTCTGTTTAAGCGGAAGCAGCGTAAAACTAAGCAAGTGTCGAGAGCACCGTAGCTAGCATCAGTCGGATGTAGAGTGTATGCCTCAGGAGTTAACATTTTGAGTGGAAACGTTTTGCGTTTATCTGCCCTGGAGTAATTTTTATGCTAATTGAGGAAACCATAAAATACCTCAGTCTGAATGAAAAACAACAATAACAACAGAACATCGACAATAAAATCAAACTCGAGAAAGAAAGACGGAAATTCAGGGGCCTGAGAAAGCTGTTAGCTCATTGGCAAGTTGAGTGATCTCTAGCAAAAGTTTCTAGGAGACCATTTAAAACTTGTGACACAAGTGTCAGGATCTGAGAATTGCGTTGTATGAAGTGGGGAAGGAAACTTGGAATTGTTTTGCCACAAAATAGCTTCTTAGAGTCGTGTGGATGAGGGTCTTCATCGAATTGTCATCTGAAGCGCGCCTTTGACAGAATTAGAGATTACCTTCCCCTAACCTGGCTAGGCAGGTGGGTCTGCCCCCTCACCTTTCCGCACGTCCTCGTGCAGTGAAAAATGCTCACAGCCGTAGTGGGCGACCCTGCACTACACTGCCAGTCTTAAAATCTTCCTTAACCACCAAGACTGTTAATTTTTACAAGCCTTTCCACCTTTTTACCCCTTGTTTATCACAGTGATTCTTTGGAAACACACGACGTGAAAACTGGCTTGAATCTTTGCTGCTCTTCCCCACCAGTCTATAAAGCTGTGATTGTCACTTAACCTGTAATGATTAATTAGTCAAGACATTAGGTTGTTACTGTGTAAATGTTTAATCTTGAAAACATTTGCTGCCTTTTGCACACGTAGCAAATGTCAAAATAGAATTGGGGCAATTACCTTTTGAGCCTAAAATTGACCATCGTTGATTAAGTTAAATTAGAAAGCTAACAAATATGGATGCTTTCTACAATTGTTTGGTGTTGAAACTAGGATGAGATGATCGAGATAACAATGTCTTTGTATCATTTCTAAGTATCAGTTTGATGACTATTACTACTCAGAAGCATCAAGCAAAAGCTTACTAACCTGCTATTGTTTAGCTTTGCCTAATATTTTTTACACTGGAAATGTTCAACTGTAGTTCTGTTAAAGAAACCAGGCATACAACAGATTTCGTGCATGAAATGAGACTTCCTTTCAGTGTATGAGTTTAAAGCAAGCCCAAATAATACATGACAAACTGTAATTAACACTGATATTTGTGTTAATTTTGCAGTACAGCTTGATAAGAGTGCACTGTGATGGAATTTCTTCTTTAACATTTTATAATCTTTCTCTTCTTGTCTTTTTGTGGGTTCAAGAGACCATTGACTTGTGAAGAATTTGCTGCCTTCTTATGAGCTTGCTGACTTGTTCTCGTGTGAAATTTCTTGCACATCTGAATATTGTGGAAGAAACAATAAAACTACACCATGAAGAAAACTAAAAATTAAAATAAAAAAATTACTGCCTTTTGTATTATCATCTTTACTAGTACGTCTTCTTATATCAGAATTGTGTTAACCCCAATTTATTTATTATATTTATTTATTTTCTAAGGTTTTATTTCTTTTTTTTAAAAGATTTTATTTATTTATTTTTAGAGAGATGGGGAAGGGAGAAAGAAAGGGAGTGAAACATGAATGTATGGTTGCCTCTAGCACACCCCATACTGGGGATATGGCCTGCAACCCAGGCATGTGCACTGACTGGGAATCAAACCAGCGATGTTTGGCTTGCAGGCCTGTGCTCAGTCCACTAAGCTATACCAGCCAGGGCCTAAGGTTTTATTTCTTATTGGTGAACACAAGCCCACATTATTTTCTTTCCCATTTTATATATAAACATAATAACAGAAAATAAAAAGTAAATGGGAAATTGATATAAAAATCTCAAAATACAGGGAAAATTATAATATTTTTCTTGAACAAAATATGGTCAAGGCCTGAAGTATTTATTATAGCTCTGGTCACCAGATAGTAAAAGAAACATGAGCCTGGAAATTGTCTCCTTTAAAATGTGTGGCTAAAATGAACATGAGGTGAAATGACCCAAGGTATTATCCAACCTGATGCAGAAATCTTTATTAAAGAAAATGCTACTACTTCTGCCATTGAGAGGAGAGAATGCCTTCCCCATTGTTGCTCAGAAGATTAAAGTACAACCAAACTATTAAACTTAGTGGCTCTAAAGAATTTTGCATAATAAGCATGATAGTCCCAAATGAACCACTGGCATAACTCACAATTTGACTTTTAAAATGTTTAATATAAAATAGAGTTATTCTAATTTAAAACATTTTAAATGAGCACTTTTTTTGGAATAAATTTAAATTTACAGGAAAGTTACAAAGGCAGCCCAAAGATTATCCATAAATCCTTTATTCAAGTGTAAACATCTCATATAACCATTTATAAAAACTAGGAAAATAACATTGGTACAATACTATTAACTAAGCTACAGACTTCATTTCATCTCACTAGTATTTCAACTAACTATAACCTTTTTCTGTTCCAGGATCCATTCAGTGTTAATCTAATAAACATTTCAGTATAATTATTTTAAGAATAAAATGAACGAGAGAGGCAGGGCCGAGGCAACACGGAGGCAGTGACAGCAGGAGGCTGCAGTGGGAACGTGAGGTTGTGGCTTGACCTCAGCCTGGCTCAGTAGCCCTACCACCAGGAGCACTGAGCAGGGACTTGCAGATTCTTTGTCTAGATGGAGACAAGATGGAGGCCTAGGTAGACATACTGTGCCTCCTTACACAACCAAAATAAGGACAACAATAATTTAGAAACAAAATAACAATCACAACTGACAGAAAATTGAACTGTATGAAAGTTCGACAACCAAGGAGTTAAAATAGACACATTCATCCAGACCGGTAGGAGGCGCTGAGTCGGGCAGCCGGGGAAGAGAGGGGTCACAGCAAAAAAGTGGTGGCACCGGGCACGCAGGCAGCAGCTGACAAACCCTGGGCGCAGGGTGGCAATGGGCAGACCCAGCAAGTTGGAAATTATGAAGTGAGACACAGCGTGCAAGGCAGCTGGCTGACTGGGCAGTCCCACATTCGTGTGCAGACAAACCAGGAGAAATTGGGGAGCGAGACAGACCCCTACAACCCAGGGTCCCAGCGAGGGGAAATAAAGCCTCAAACCATCGACTGAAACACCTGTGGGTGTTGAGGTGCTAGGAGAGACTCCCAGCTTCACACAAGAGTTTGTTGGAGAGACCCATGGGGTCCTAGAACGTGCACAAGCCCACCCACCTTGGAATCAGCATCAGAAGGGCCCAGTTTGCTTGGGGGGAGTGGTGGAAGGGACTGAAATCCACTAGCAGAGAGTGGAATAAGTGCCATTGTTCCCTTTAAGACCACGCCCCATATTAGCATCACAACCCAGCCACTGGGTTGCCCTGCCCTGGTGAACACCTAAGGCTCTGCCCCTCATACCTAATGTGCCCAATAAGACAAAAAAAAAAAAAAAAAAAAAAAAAGCCTAAATGGAAGAAGAGATCACAGCTCCAGGGCAAATACAATTAAGTGACAAAGAGATAGCCAACCTGTCAGATGCACAGTTCAAAGCACTGGTGATCAGGAAGCTCACAGAATTGGTTGATTCTGGTCACAAACTAGATGAAAAAATGAAGACTAAAATAAGTTTAATGAAGAAAAATGCACAGGGAACCAATAGTGATGGAATGAAAGATGGGT
>JAPYXV010005249.1:0-10690 GCA_028533065.1 Trachops cirrhosus
CATGTGATCTCCATTTCTGTGGTTCTGTTCCTGTTCTAGTTGTTTGCTTAGTTTCTTCTTGTTTTTGTTTCAGGTGTGGTTGTTAATAATTGTGAGTTTGCTGTCATTTTACTACCCATGTTTTTTATCTTCTTTTTCTTAGATAAGTCTCTTTAACATTTCATACAATAAGGGCTTGGCGATGATGAACTCCTTTAACTTGACCTTATCTGAGAAGCACTTGATCTGCCCTTCCATTCTAAATGAAAGCTTTGATTAGAATGGACCTACATCCCAGATTGCTCTATCAATGCCTTCTTTTGATAAGTATTTGAAAACTCAGTTAGAAAATCTTTATATCTGTCCTTAATCCTCCCTACAGCAACTTAAAGGTATCACGAGTTAGTGGCTTTGGATGCTGTAAATACCCACATCAGTGAAGTGGTTTGTGGAGCAGGCCTCCCTCTGAAGCCAGGAGATGCCCGGGGGTTCCACAGAGGCCTGGGAGATTTCACAGTATAAACAGGCTCATTTGTTTTTAATTCATGCCAAATTAATAAATCTGAATGAAGAGTTCAGAAGAGGTGCAAAACACGGACTGCTTAGCTGGGGACAGGAAAGCAGAGTCAAAGAGGACTGTGTTTTCTCCACGTCACGTGGCGTCCGCCCTGGCAGCGCAGCACAGCGATGGGCTTGCCCCGGTGAGGATTTCTGTCTTGAGGGAGACTGGCAGTTGCTTCCGTGTGGAATCTATTACACAGGCCCTGGGCCATTCCTGTGCTTCTCTGAGCCTGTGTTGGGCTCAGCCACCCCTGTTAACACTCGTCCAAGCCCTCATATTCCTGCCACCGGAAAACAAGGGGAACAGCTACTCCTTACGCAGCAGACGTGGAAGCCTGACTATGCTCTACCCAGAAGCGACTGCCCTGGGTTTCTGTGAACAGTGAGCTGTCTGTACATGTACAATGCAGGACGCATGATTTTTTCAGTGTTCATTTCATTCTAGGCAATGTGCCAATAATCCCTTTATAGGAAATATTTTTATTTAATCCTTATAATAACCCCATAAGATAGGTGTTATTATTTCCACTTACAGATAAACTTGAGAGGGTTTATTCACGCAAACAAGTACACTCATAAAGTGAGGGACCAGGACCCACCAGGCTGACTCCATAGCCAGCAACCTGAATCCTATGGGAATTTACCCTGATCTTGCACTTTTTTTTGCTTTATTGTTTGTGATTCTTTCTCAATAGAAAACTTTTTTTGCAACTGCCTCCCCATCTCCTAAATGAAGATAGGGGCCATCAACCAGTTATGATACAGCTGGATCTTACTTAGAAACACCCCCATATGTGAAATCCTGATTTCCAAATTAAGTGGTTAAGAGGTAGCCCTTTGGCAATGGATTTTCACTTTACAAAAGGATATTCCACTAAACTTTTTTAAAAGTAGAAACTGTATACCCTGGCTGATGTGGCTTATAGTGGGCTGAGCACCAGCTAAAAGGTTACCGGTTCGAGTCCCAGTTAGGGCACATGCCTGAGTTGCAGGCCAGATCCCCAGTTTCTCTCACACAGCAATGTTTCTCTCCCTCTCTTTTTCCCTCCCTTCTGCTCTCTCTGAAAATAAAATCTTAAAGAAAGAAAGTGTCTCTACTGTATTGAGTTTATTAGATATAGGAAATCATTTCAATCAAGTTATAAATTCTCTAGTGACAATAATTCTTGAACCCCAGACTGAGATATAG
Source organism: Trachops cirrhosus (assembly GCA_028533065.1). Lineage (NCBI taxonomy): Eukaryota > Metazoa > Chordata > Mammalia > Chiroptera > Phyllostomidae > Trachops > Trachops cirrhosus. Next base: position 1,730 of record JAPYXV010005249.1, read on the forward strand.
CTAATCTAACAAAATTTGCTTTGACTTATTTCATTTCTCTAAAAAAATCATAGGCATTTTTAAAATCACAGTTCTATACATTTAATAACATTTAATTTTATTGAAAATGATAGTGTTCCATGAAATTAGGATTGTTCAAGGATATATTCGGCATAGCATTGGTGTATAGATGCATCCATCTGGGACATTCTTGTACCACCTCAGTATCCATCCCTCCCAATTTCTTTTCATACTTTCCCATTTAATGTGAACCTCTCAAACTTTGGCTGAGTCAATACAGACACAATGCCAATTTCTATGATCAAGTAATCATAATTGGTGGCAGCAATAACTTAAAAACAACCAGTGTATTTACTCTTCACATCTGCACTCCAGTCTGTGCTTTCTGACCTGCTAGCATTCAGAGATGTAAGAACAAATTTAGCTATCAAACCTACCTGGCAGGAATGGAAAATGAATCCATGTTGCAGAGATAATTAAACAGAAGTGCAAAAGGAAAGGCAGCCCCTTGATAAAGTGAGACAGGATGGAGGAAAAACAGCTGAGGCCAAGCCATTATGAACTGGAACAAAAGATACTGTCCTTTCCAGAGCCCTTAGCTGGTGCCTTCCTGTAGCAGAATCCCCAACCAGGCGCCCTGTGATCTTTTTATAAGGGTCGGCAAGGCCTAGGCGAGCAAAAGGCAAACAAAAGCACTGGCGATAGCAGCACAAAAGTTAGCTTTCTGATAAAGCGAATGCACTATAGAAACCAAAACGCATGTGGGGTTATATTACTTAATAATGACCTGTACTAAAACCATTGCTTTCAGAAGTTCTGGTTTTGTTTAGTTTACAAACCACAGTATTTGTCTTTCCAGCCAGCTGATTGTCATATTTTCTTCTCTAAGTTAAAGAAAAATCTTACTTCCCAGTTGTGGACTGAGGGGAGGGGAGACAAGAACAAGAACATGAGGAAGGGGGGTGGGTTTTCAAAGAGTAGGAAGATGCCTCCTCTCAACCCCCACTGTCCTCCTCATGCTACTTTTACCCCATAGAATCTGTCACCACTCCTTATAAACCTATTTCTCGATTAGCTCATTGCCTGTCCCCCGCTACAAATGTGAGCTCTGCAAGGAAAGTCCTTTTATTTTATTTTTTTAATTGTAGTATCCTCAGCACATAGAACAGTGCCAGGCACATACCATGTACCCAGTAAGTACTTGTTGAAGTTAAAAAGGTTTTAAGGAAGCAAAAATGTGGAGAGGAAACACTTAAAGAGACGCTTCTCTTTGGGGAGAGGCAGAAACACAGGAGTCATGCCTAGAGGCTGGACAAGAACAACGGGCCATCTCTTGGCTAATGGAGTCCATTTCTGAACCTTACAGCACCTTACAGCACTGTCCATGACTGGCCATTTTTCATCTCCAAAGACCCGTGCAAGAGCACGCAGCCTCAAAGAAAGGACAGGGGGAGTACAACCTGGTACAAAAGCATCTTAAGGCAAGGACCATGTCTTTGTGGGAGACCCGTGCCGAACAGTAGAAATAGGGGGATGAATAAGGCATGGCCCCTGCCCTCAAGTAGCTCTCAGTCTTCCAGGGAGACAGAAATGGCAACAAATACTTTTGTTAAACAACTAGAGATGTCATGAGTCCACTGTCACGGATAAATAAAGAAGCAATTTTCAGTAGAGATAGGGAATTTTTCAAAAGCAAGAGAAGCGGAAATGCTTTTCAGTTGGCTCTGGAAGGATGTTTCCAAACAGATGGATAGTTTATTCCAGGTCACAGATGGTGTAAAGACCTAGACAAACAGTAGAAAATTAAGGGGGAGTAGAGGACTCCCTAAGCAATCAGTAAGCTCACATCATATCAAACATATTAAAATGCAACCACCTGCCCCATTAAATATAATTGCTTGGTACAGAAGAATTGAGTTGCAGTCGATTTGTTAGGAAGTTATGCTTTTTACCACTAAAATAAATGTTCATTAATTCCTACTTGTACTTTTCTTTTTGTATTTTGAAATTGGTACATTTCATTTTCGGGTCTCAAACATTTTGTAGGTCTCTGAAAAGTTTATAGGCCCTAAACACTGTACCCAATGTTGATAAAATGGTCCTGTATATAAACATGCTGTGATGGTTAATTTTGTGTCAGCTCAGTTAGGCTATGCTGCCCAGTTGTTTGGGCAAACCATGTTAAGATAAGATTAACATTTAAACCAGAAGACTGAGTAAAACAGTGGGTGGGCCTCATCGGATCAGTTGAAGGCCATCAGAGCAAAGACAGGTTTCCCAAAGAAGAAGCAATTCTGCCTCAAGATTGTAACATAGAAACCCTGTGTGAGTTTCCTGCCTGCAGAGTTTAGACTTAAGACGGCAACATCAACTCTTCTTCTCTGAATTTCTAGCTGGTGGCTCTAATTCTACAGATTTCAGACTTGCCAGCCCCAACATGTATGTCTATATCCATGTCTATCTACTTATCCATCACTCTATCTCTCTCTGAATTGCCATTGGTTCTGTTTCTCTGGAGAACACTAATACACACACCATGGAAGTCTTTCATGTTATTAATTAAACAGACATCTCTTGAAAATGAATACATGTTTATACACCAGAGGACAACAGAATGTTCTAAATTCATCCTATGAGATAACAGGAAAAAAATATTTATTTCTGCCCCCAGTTCCTGACACAGAGCTCCTAAAACCTTTATAAATTCCTAAATGTAAGAGCACTAGGAACATCTTCTGTTCTAAAGAGGCAACTCTGAGTGGGCTCCTGGAGGACTCCCGGATGGGGGCAGAGCCCCAGAAAGTTCAAGCCATGATCAGAAGCATGGACCTTTCAGCCCTGCCCCTCACAGTGACTACCTTGCTGGTAACCAGAGGCCTTAGAGGTACTGTCTGTGGGTCTGGCATAATTTTTACCCTTTGTGAGCAGCTTTGAGGCTAGTAGCTGATGCTTAGATTGACCCAAATCTGAACTTGATCTAACATCAAGATCTGACCCAGTGTTTTCTTTCATTTTAGCTATTACAAATAGCAATAACCAAGGGACTGTATGTATAGCATGCTTCTTATTATTCACACGCCCTCATGTATTCAATTAGCCAACTCCTCTGGAGTCGTGTTTATCCCCATCTCTAAATTCCATTGGTAACTTACACCTTTAGTAACTCATTACAGCACAAATGCAGGTTCATACCATGGATGACTAGGTAATACGAACCCTGAGGACTAAGAAGGGCTCTTGGTTGCTAACTGGGAAAGGGAAAAACAAAAGAAAAACAAAACCAAAACCATAGCCTAGCAGTCATTTCTGAACAGGAACCTTTCATGTAGGCTGCACTTTGTAGATAAGTCTCTAACCTGCCTGACTCTGTGCTAAACTGCCAGTCTGTGTTTTTGCGGCCTTAGCCACCCCTTATAAAGCAGTTCCAGGAGTCCTAGTTCAACCAATTGGACTGAGGCTTTCTCTATCCAACCAGAGCTGCACAGCTCTGACCACCAACCAGAGAGGCGCTATTCTGGCCAATCAGCGACCAGGGACCGGACTATCCATCTAAACCAGCTCCCATCTGGTTTCAAGAGTCCACTTTCCAGTGAAGGCTGCCCAGCTGCAGCAGGGAGGTGCGGACTGGAAGGGCATTGCAGAGCAGCCCATCACCAAACAGATCATTGCAAGGCACAGATCCCTAGCTGAAGAGGAGCCTGGGCACAGCTGTGCTGTTTTTACAGCCATGCTGTATTACCATTGAAATGGCGCCAACTACTGCTGGTTGACAGCAGCCGTGAGATGAAAGGTTCCTCATCCCCTATCCTTTTATACTTTCTCATCCCAAACCACATGTTTCCATGAGCCAGGGCCATTCCAGCAAATCCCACTTTCACTGACACCAGCTGTAATGAAAAAGCTGATAAACTGAGTATGTGACTTAAGGGTCATCTGAGACTTAAAGGGTCAAAGACGCAGGGGCAAAGGGTAGGTGGAAGCTGTCTGGGGCAGAGATTTAATTTGGCTTCCTGGAGAATGAAGATGTGACTAGAGAAATTGGAAGAGGAACATGAAACTAAAGAAGAGAGAAGTAGGCAAGGGTTAACGGACCCCAGAGATAGGGTATGGAAAGAAGTTTGGGTTTTAAAAGGAGTAAGAAGTAAAAACCAAACTGGATTTGGTTTTTAAAGCATGATTTTAACTACAAGCTTGGGTGGAGTGGGGGCGGGGATGGTGATTAGAGAGAAGGTAGAGTAAATGATGCAAAGTGGAAGAATGATAGACACCAGACGAAGGACCAGCAGAACTTGCTGGTGCATTACATATGGAGAGGTGAAGAGTGCCTAGAATGACTCGACTTTCTGGTTTGAGCGGCTGGATGAACGGTGGATTCCTTTCCTGGGGTGGAGATCAAAGGACCAGCTGGTTGCAGAGAGGGCCAGGGGTAGATCGAAAGCTCTGTTCTTGACTTTTTACGTTTGATGAGACTTTGAGGCAGTAGGCAACTGAATAAGCAGATGCTCAACAAAGAAGACAGAACTTGAGATATTAGCCCAAGAAAGCCAGCAGGTTTCAGGTACTTAATTTATGGGATTGATAAACTCATTCAGGAAGAGATCAACTCACTGAACAGGAAAAGGGCCTAGGGCCTAGCAGGAAAATCCTTAAGGAATGGAGACCGGAAAGAAGACTGAAAATGAACAGTGGAATATCATGAGGTCATAATGATGTGCGTCCGAAGGACTAAATGACTGTTTTACTTCTGGGTCTACCGCTCTCGGGGCTGCGTTAAAAGCCGCAGGACACACACCTCCGCCCAGCACAATTGGGCTCACCCAGGCGGAAGCGGAGCCCAGAGTCCGAGCCCGCCAGCCCGGGAGGGCCTGCCCTCCACCGTTGCTCCGCGCCCTTCCAATCCTGCCAGTCTATGCAATCGCTGGTAGAGATCATCGCTTTACCCAGCCGCTAGTGTCGATCCCCGCTCCAGTTGGAGACCCGGACCAAACCATGGCGGAGAAGACTCAAAAGAGGTGGGTGTGCTGTTTGAGAAAGGCCTATTCTCAGCTCTCTGCAAAGGTGGAACCCGTTCCTGGTCGCCAATGGTGGAGACTGAGATGGTGTCTTATCCCTGGACCTCGGCCAGGATGGCTCCTATAGCCTAGGCCTGGCTTCGGCTGAGGGAGGAGGCTACCGAATGAGAATCTGGAGGCCTGGAAAGGGTCGCGGAAACGGTGCTGGGAAAGGTTTTTGTTCTTTCATCCCAAGCCCTCCTCGCCGTCCCTCCACGACGCTCCTGCACTGAAGGGGGGCGAGGGCTGTAGGGAGATTGGCGTCGCTGGCTCCATTGCACTGCCCCTGGTGCGGCTGTTCTCCGACGGCTAGTAACTGCATTCATTCTCCGGTGTGTGTTTCCAGGCACCCACATCAGTGCTGACCCCATCCCTTCCTACCTGTCATGGGCGGTGTGTGTTTGTGTAAGTTGATTCGTGGTTGTCTGTCAAAAAGGGGACCGCGCCTGGACTAGAACTGAAACATTCTGCCGGGCGCGGACAAGCTCCTTTGTAAACCGGTGAGGACAGGAATTGTGGCTTCTTCTCCAGCAGTCCCCATTGCTAGGAACTGTTGGTGGTGGAAAGGAACAGCTTGGATGAGAGAAATGCTTAAGTCAGACTATTTTCAAAAGCAGCAGTGTTAAACACCCTCCCTCTGCCGACTCTTTGAAAAAGAACACTGACATACGTTGTTTCTGGTGCCATAAATTGAATTTTAGGTTGTTCTACTTAGGCAGGTAACTAATATTTTTTCATAAGCTACAGAGGAACAGATCTACTGTAAATATTATGTACATTATACAGTATGTACGGTGGTGATGAAAGTATTTATTGCGGACTTATTTTAATAGATCTTCACTGTCTAAGCCTCCTCCCAGCTGCCTGCTCTCTGCTCTGCTCCACCACTCAGAGGTGTAGTGGGTCTAGGTGACATAATGGTGAATTTAAGTATTTCCTGCCGCACAGAGAAGTATGCTGATTGTGACACAGCCCCACCTGGGGCCTCTCCCTTAGGTGTAAAACTGAAGACAGTGGGACACTTAGGAATCGCCCCCACCCTCACTTGTCCAGGACAAGTTAAAAGTTAGACAATGATCTTTTCATGAAAAGTCATAGTGAGAGGGAGGCTGAGGGAATGGAAAGTTGGAATGGGAAATAAGGCCTAAATAAGAGGCATTTATAAAGCCTAATTTATTTGTCCAAGGCTTAATCAAATACATATTTTAGCACACAAAACCCACTCTAAATGAAAGGCATTAGAGAATTATCATTACAAATGGTGATACATTCACCACATCCTTCACCTCTTACAGGAAAAATATCCAAAATGACAGATTGTTTCCAGAAAACTCTCAACATAGCATAGTGGGTTATATTTATGATAGGTCATTTATTTAAACATTGAAATTAATGAGGAGTGATACTAATGAAAAATAATAACATCCTTGGTTAAAGAGGATTGTTGCTGAAGCAGTTGGAGAAATGATTTAAAACAACAGAAAAACTGGTCTTAATGGGAAACAGAGGACTTGAAAATTCATTAAATGATGCTTAAGAGTTATAAGAAAGTATTTTTATATTTTTAAATCATTTTTCACTTTTCCTTTACAGTTCACATACAATAATATATTAGTTCCAGGTGTGCACCCCAGTGATTAGACATTATATAACTTACTAAGTGTCCATCCTGATAAATCACATACCAATCTGACACCATACACAGTTATTACAATATCATTGAATGTATCCTATATGCTGTACTTTACATCCCCATGACTGTTCCGTAACTACCAATTTGTACTTCTTAATCTCTTCACCTTTTTCACCCATCCTCCCAACCCCTCTCCTCCCATCTGGCAACTGTCAAGATGTTCTCTGTATATGAGTCTGTTCCTGTTCTGCTTGTTCATTTATTTTGTTTTTTAGATTCAGTTGTTGATAGATACATATACTATGTGTTGCCATTTCATTATTCATATCATTATCTTTTCTTTTTTTTAAAGATTTTATTTATTTTTAGAGAGAGTGGGAGGGAGAGAGAAGGAGAAGGAGAGAAATATCAGTTGGTTGCTTCTCACATTCCCCCAACCAGATACCTGACCCAAAGGAACTGCTGTGCAGGAGTCAACCCCACAGAGCGGGACTTGCTTCAGTGGGGCTGTGGTGCTCACCAAGTCCACCCTTTGCGTGTCACTCATAGAGGTGATTGAGTTATAATCCAGCCTGGTTTGAAGCTGTCCACTGGGTACACTGGCTCTGGGGCCTCCCAGGAGGCACAGGGTCAGCCGCTGCCTGTGCCCTGCCTAGGGCCGTCTGGAATGAGCTACAGAGCAATCTGCAGATGGCTGCTACTCGTGCTGGCCTTGGAGGTGCCTAGGATAGGCCAAGCTGTGAACCAAGACCAGTTGCCTCTAGTGCCAGGCCTGGGGCCACTTAGCAAGAAGTATAGGGTATGCAGAGGCTAGATGCTGCTTATTTGAGAGATCACAGGAAAGTCTAAAGCATGAGGCAAGCGAGGTCATTTGTACAAAAAACCCACTGGAAACAGCTTGGTGGAGCTGCAAGTTGGGTAGGGCAAGGGTCTCAGGAATCACTAGGGCAGGGTGAGCAGTGTGAGCCACGTTCATGGGGACTCAGATATGGCGCCCACCTGCCAGCTCCGCAGGTGGTGGGGAAGTCTCGGAGAAGGAACAGTGGCCTCTGCCGGCACTTCTGTCTGGCAGAAACCTGCCCTACCAGCTCTTGCCCTGATGCCAGACAGTTCATTTCCTCCCTGTATGTACCTGTTTCCTTTCAGGCTGCTGCCCCAGCATTGGAGCTCAGAAGCAGTGATCCTAGTAAGCCTCCTAGGTGCAGGCCCTTTAAGAGAAACTGCCTGGGACTCCAGACGGTCTCTCTCTCTCAGTCACGCTCTTTGCTTTTTACAGCCTGGTTTCTTTCTCTCTGGTTTTTACAGAGATCTGATTTTTACAGCCAGAAGTTATGGTGACTTTCTTTCCTGACTCTGGAACCCTGGCTGGGGAGGCATGGGGTGGGGCTGGGACCCCTCGCTCCCCATGGGGAACCTCTGCAGCCAAGATATTCCTCATGATTTTGAACTACCACAGGCAGGTGTGGGACCAGCCCATTCTTTGTTTTTGCCCCACCCACCTGTCACAAAGTGGCTTCTTTAAATCCCTAATTGTAGGACATCCATTCAGGCTAGATTTCAGGCAGTTCTGAACGCCGGTTACTCTGTAGTATAATTGCAATTTTGATGTGGTTGTGGGAGGAAGTGAGTACCACATTTACCAACACTGCCATGTTGACCAGAAGTCCAAGAAGGTATTTTTAGATAAAATAAAATTGAAGGGGGAAGATGTTTGTTGGGATAATGATTTGAGGGGGACATTTTAAGGAAGGAGTATAAAAGTTCGCCCTGAGTATGGAAATGTATCCAGGACCTCTTTGGCACCGAGTCCTAAGAAAATGTTACCGTCCCTGGCCAGTGTGGCTCAGCTGGTTGGGCGTCACCCTGCGAACCAGAAGGTGGCGGTTGGATTCCTGGTCAGGGGGGCTCCATCCCCAATCGGGTGTGTTCAAAAGGCAACCAATCAATGTTTCCCTGTCTTTCTCCCTTCCCTTCTCTCTAAAAAATCAAGAAGCATGTCCTCAAGTGAGGATTTTAAAAAAAGAAAGAAAGAAAATGTTACCACCCTGGTTGGTGTGGTTCAGTGGATTGAGCTCCAGCCTGCGAGCCAAAGGGTCGCCAGTTCAATTCCTGGTCCAGGCATGTGCCTGGGTTGTGGGCCAGGTCCCCAGTTAGGGGTGTGTGAGAGGCAACTGATCAATGTATCTCTCACACATTGACGTTCCTCTCCCTCTCTCTAAAAATCAATAAATAAATCTTTTAAAAGAGCCCTGGCTGGTGTAGCTTAGTGGATTAAGC
>JAPYXV010005250.1:0-10690 GCA_028533065.1 Trachops cirrhosus
ATTATTATTACCTGTATGCATTTCTTATTTTTACTGTAACAAATACTGCCAACTTGGTAGCTTACAACAAAAATTTATTATCTTACAGTTCTGGAGGTCAGAAGCTCAAAATGGACCACAGTGGACTAGTATCTGTGTGTTAGTAGGGCTGTGTTCCTTCCATAGGCTCTGGGGAAGAGTTTGTTTCCTAGACTTTTTCAACTTCTGGAGCCAGCTAACATTCCTGGTCTTGTAGCCTCTTCCTACTACTTTAAAGCCTGCACTGTAGACGATATAGTCTTCAAAACTTTGTGACTCTAACCCTAATTCTTCTGCCTCTCTCTTTCACTTATATGGACACCATGATTTCATTGAACCCATGCCCCCCCCCAAAAATCTAAAACTATTTTCCCACTGCCAGTTCAATCAAGTGGGAAAATAGATTTACTCCATTTAAATCTCTTTTAATTCCTCTAATTAGAAGGCCGCCTTAATTTTCCTTTGCCATGCAATACCACATAATCATAGTTTCTGCTGTTTAGGATGTGAACATCCGAAAGGGACCATCATGGTGTATACACAGCACCTACATCCTCAGCATAATCTTCATGTTACTTGCAAAAATTTGAGGGAGTTTTTGCTTTTTTGTAACCACAAGATGATATTTTGTCAGTTTGAATAAAGATTCTGTCGCAACTTTAAAAAGTCCTGACATATAGGATTTCAATTCCACATAATTACTCATTCTCCTACCTGGTTTGCCTTTTCTTCCTCTGGCCTATTCCCCTCTCATTCCCCTAATCCCCTATTGTGAAAATCCAACTCACTCAGGGCAAATATTACTATGCAAAGCAGCATGAAATAGGTGGTAAGGGAGATCAGCAATAGAAGCCATGTGCAGTGGAAGCACAGATTGTTTATATAAGATGTTCTTGGAAGGTTTCACAAAGGAGGAGGTGACATTTAAGTTAGAAGTTGCTGGTGGGCCTTCCATGTGGAAAAGACCCATATCACACAGATTGGGTCCTTAGACCCAATTGTGGAGCCAGGAATTGTACTTAGATGTTCTGATTTCCATTCCATTGTTCTTCATAAGTGTTTCCATGTCTATAATGGTTTGTATATACCAGGTGACATCAGTGCATATTTGTTGAATGAAAAGAGTGAATAAAAGAACAGAAGAAATAAAGGAATAAATGAGTGAGTGAACAAAAGACTGTGAAAGAAGGCTCTAAGTACATGTAATATAAGGACTAAAGCAGGTTCACTCTAATAAATTAAAGTGAGTGTGAGAGCTGAATCTGCAATAACATTTTGTCTTAAAATAAGTTTTCTAAACATGAGTATTTTATTCCTTGTGCTTCATCTTTTATATATAAAATGGGGGTAATAATTATTATCTACTTATTTTCTAACATTATTTCAAGTATAAAATAATATGTACTACATGAAAGTGCTCTGGGGACTAAAACTAAAAAAGCTTTTGTAAAGCAAAGGAAACCATCAATGAAATGAAAATACAACCCACTGAATGGGAGAACATATTTACCAATGATGCATCTGATAAGGCAGTAATATCCAAAATTTATAAAGAACTTATATAACTCAACACACACCCCCAAAATCCAATTAAAAAATGGGCAAAAGACCTGAATAGACACTCCTCCAAAGAGGATATACAGATGACCAGTAGACATATGAAAAGATGCTCAATGTCACTAATCTTCAGAGAAATGCACATTAAAACCACAATGGGATAACACCTCACATCTGTCAAAATGGCTATCATCAATAAGTCAACAAAAAAACAAGAGTTTGCAAGGATGTACAGAATAAAGAACACTTGTGCAATACTGGTGGGGATACAGATTGGTTCAGACAGGAACACCATTAAGATTCTGTAATTAAAGGGAAGCTACAAAAAACTTACAGCTAATGTCATAGCTAGTGGTAAAAAATTGATTTTCTCCTGATATCAAGAACATAGATGCTCACTTTACCATTTCTATTAAATACTACACTTGCATTCCAGCCATTATAAAAAACAAGAGGAAATCAAAATTATAAAGATCATAAATTAAGAAGTAAAACTTTATCTGTAGATGATATATATTTTAAAATAGAAAATCCCAAGGAATCTTCAAAATAAAAACTAGAACTAGTAAGTGAAGAAAGTTCAGAAGATACAAAGTTAATATGCAAATATAAATGACATTCTAACATATTAGCAATAAACAATTGGAAAAATAGAATTTCAGAAATAGTGCAATTTACACTGATGCCAAAAAACATATCTTATGCTGTCTACTTAGAAATAACTATGATAAAAGACATCCATGTTCTCTACAATGAAAAAAAAAAACATTGCCAGAAGAAATTAAAAATGGCCAAATAAATAGAAATACAAAGGGAAAAAGAAAAAGAAATACATAAAACATTCATGAATTAGAAGATTCAAAATTGTTAAGATGTCATTATCCTAAAATTTGTATGTGGCATCAACACAGTAAGAACTCCAGCATGCTTTGTTATAATTTTTTTAAGACAAACTGAGCTAAAATATATATGGAAATCCAAAGGATTAGAATAGTCAAGCAATTTTAGAAAAATGAAATTGTTCTTTATGTCAAGGGTTACAGTAAAGCTATCATAATCAGGATACTTTGGGAATGGCCAAGAGATAGACATATACATCGATGGGACAAAATGGAGTCCAGAAAAACACACCTATGTCTACTGAGTTTTGGCAGAGTTGCTAAGTCAGTTCAATTGGGAGAGAAAAGACTTTTCCACAGATCTTGCTGAATCGACTGGATATCCATGTGGAAAAAAGCAAGCATTGATCTTTACCTTTGATCATATGTAAAATTTTACTCCAAAGGGACCTTAGTTATATAGTAAAGCTTAATGAGATAAAATAAATAGAAGAAAACACAGAACAAATCTTTGTAATCTTAGTATAGTCAAAGATATGTTTAGATAGAAAAATTAACTATAAAAAAGAAAGCTGATGAACTGGACATCCTTAACATTAAAAGCTTTAGCCTATAAAAACTGCCATTAAGAAAATTAAAATGCAAGCCACCAAATGGGAAAAAATATTCACAGCACATATATAATAGGCAGGACTTGTTTCACAAGCGCACAAGAAACTCTCGTGCTTCAGTAAGAAATAAACAAACCGAAACAAAGCTACAAATAAAAATGCAAATGAAAAAATTAAATAATTTTACAAAAGAAAATAAGTGAATGGCAAGCAGTCAGATGAAAAGATGTTCAATCTCATTAGTCATCAGGGAAATACAAATTAAAACCACAATTAGATACTACAATACTATAACTGATTCAAACTGTTGAAAAAATTTTTTAAAGACCATATAAAGCAAGGGTCGGCCAACATGTTTGGTATAAAGAACCCAGATATATTATGCTTCGCTGGCCATATGGTCTTTGCCCAAACTGATCAAGTCTGCAGTTATAACCAGAAAGCAACCATAGACAACAAGTGAATGAATGGGTATGGCTTCATTATTTACACAAACAAGTGGCAAGACAGTCTTAGATCTTAGGGCAGAGTTTGCCTTAATATAAGTCTTGGCATGGACTTGAGTAGCTGGAATTCTTATACACTGCTGATGAAAACAGAAAATGGCACTATCACTTTGGAAAATAGATGGGCAAGTTCTTAAAAAGTTAAGCATACACCTAATATAACATTCTATCATTCTACTTCTAGGAATTTACCTGAAAGGAACGAAAACATATGTTCACCCAAAAACTTGTACACAAATCTTTGCATCAGTTTATTTATAATATCCAAAAACCAGGAAAAACCCAAAGGTCCAACAACAGCTGAGTGGATAAATTATAGCCTATCCATACAATGGAATGTTAGTCAACAATAAATGATGACAGACTATTGGTATACACAGCAACATGCATGAATTCAAAATCATATTGAGTGAAAGAAGCCAACCACACACACACGCACACGGAATACAAACTACATGATTCCATTTATAGAAAATTCTTGAAAAAAATTAATCTTTAGTGACAGAAATCAGACTGGTGGTCACCTGTGGGTGGCAAGATTACCAAGGGAAATGAGGAAACTTCTGAGGGAGATGGAGGTGTTTGTTACCTATTGTAGATTGTCATGGTGATCGTTTTACAGGTGTATACATACATCAAAAGTGATCACGTTGCACACTGAAGTATGTGCGGTTTATTTTACTTCAGTTTAACTCCAATAAAGTTAAGAAAACTGAATGAGGTCACCAAGAGAATGAGGGTAGATAAAGACAAGCAAGAGGCCAGGGCTGGTGCCTGCTGTAGCACAATATTTAGAGATGGAAAAATGAGGAACAATGAGCAAAGTGGCCCCAAAATATCCACCAATAAGGTAACAGAATATCAAGGAATGAGTGAGAGGCAATAACCCAAGGTTGGCAAGTATATCAAGGCAAAAAAGTGGGATTAGCTGAATTAAATATCTCAAATTAAGTCAAGTGAGATAATGACTGAAATTTATCATAGAGTTTAGCAACATGGAAATCAGACAATGAAAAAAATATCTTACAGAGGGGTGTGGAGAAATTTTGGAGTAGTGGAAAGATAAGATGATGTAGCTGGGGAATGTGGGTAACAAGACAGGTTTAGTTAGTTCATTTATCATTTTTCCAAATAGGAGAACCTAGAGCATAGTTGTACGTTGATAAGAATGGAGGAAGATGGATAGACTTTAAGGTGGATTCATGCGTACATGAGAAGGGATGAATCTTGTGTAGAAGAGAAAGGGATTAAACAGTAAGCAGAGAATTCATCCATAGAGAAGGCACGGTATTTAAAAATCGATACAGGTGGGTAGATAAATATGGTGATGGGAATTTGTGAAGCTGTGGTTCTCATCTTTGTACATTGGAATCACCAGCATAATATTCTAAAATATTAATGCCAAGGTTTTCTCTCCCCCAGATTAGCACCCTGAGTTTCTTATTTAATTGCTTTGGGTTCCAGACTAGGTATTGTTTCTTTGTTCTCATTTTCTTTTATTTGTTCATTTTAGCATGCAGGAGCTTCTAGCATGTATGCCAGAGAATCACTATAACATAGGAGTCCTCTTATAATTGCGCCAGTGTTTTTCAATGAAATAGGAAGCAAAGTCTTCAGTTAAGAGGATGGAGAAGAAAGTCTTGTGGTTTCAGGTGATATACAAAAGACACAAATCCAATTTCAACTAGGCAACTAAGAGTGACATGAGGTCCCTGATGTAATGAGAGGAAGAAAGATTAAGGCAAAATCGAATCAGCACTAGGCTTCAGGAAAGCGATAGGAGAAAGGAAAGAAAAAGGTCAATGCAGCATCCATTAGAGCAACACAGCAAGGGGTAGAAACTGAAGGGAGTGTTTGGCAAAGCTAGGCCTGGAGTTTCTGTGAAGGGCTTGGCAGGAATGTGGTGCAGCGAAAGGAGTCGGAAAACAGATTAGTAGCCTGGCTGCATCAATTGAGTACTTTCCCACTAGAGATTAATTTCTTATATGCAGAATAAGAGTTATAGATAAAATATGTACTATCTAATACAACACCCACCACAAAAGGCTAGGCTGTAGAGGTCTAAAACTGTTCGTTTTTTTTTTTTTTAATCACACAATTTTTACAGGCCAGTCTAAGACAATGGCATTTTCTTTATAGGAAGCCAGCCACTGAGGGGCTTGCTTGACATGATCAAAATGATATTTTTACGAGGATTCATCTGGGGGTGGCACGAAGGGAAAGGCTGGGGTTAAGCAAGGAAATCATTGTTTATGTAAAAGTGAAGCAATGAGTCTGCAATGAGGTGGTGGCAGTGGAAATGGAACGGAAATGATGAATGCAAGATAAATTTTAGAGTAAAATTCAACTAATTGGATGACTAATTGAATGGAGAGAGCGAGGAGTCAAGAATGACTCAGTTGACTGGGCAAATGGTGGCAGAATGAATAAAAATCAGGAATCAGGATAGAAGTTAGGCGGAGGACCTGAATTTAGACAGGAAGATGATGAATCTGTTTTTTCACACAGTTGTGTTTTCATTAGCTAGGAACACGCCAATGAAACGCCCACGATGCAAGCAGGCAGCCAGATATTGGAGCTGAGCTCTAAGCTCAAGAGATATGACCAGAAGATAAGAATTGATTATTAGCTACCAAATAGTTAATTGTTATAAGCACAAGAATAAAATCTCTTAAGAGGGTGCACAGTGAGAAAAGCTAAGCCTTAAGAGAGAACTGCTGTGCTTGGCATTAACCCTGTAGTTGGTGGACTGTAGGGAGGCGAGAGGCCTGAGGGGCAGTTCAGGTGCAGGTGTGAGAGGAGGGTACTTAGAGGATTCCAGCAAGTGGCAACTTGGTTGGAAGTATTCTGATACGTTAAGTTGTTCAGCTACACCTGTGCATGAAGTCAGAATGTTAACCCCAAGTATAAGAGAAGATCACGTATTGGTTTATATCAAGTAAAGGAGCAGCAGGGTCTTCCTTTTGGGGGTGTTTGCATATAAGCGGCAAGGCATCTGGTATGTACCCATTAGGCAGTACTGCAGTGTGGTGAGGATCATTAGTTTTCACTTCCAATAAGCACCCCAGATAATTCTAAAGCACAGCAGCATATTAACAACAACTGGGAAAGTTAGCTTTTACCCATAACAACAGTGCAGAATGAGGACCCAACTTCCTATGCAATAAAACAATATGTGAATTCAGGTTGACTCATAAGGAGTGTTTACTTATCGACCACAGGCTCCAGCATCTGGGGCCACCCTGCCTTACTGAGACAGTAAAGGACATGAGCTTCACAGTCAATATGTCTGATTGGTGGGACCCGGGGAGCCTATTTTTGTGAGATAAACATTATGAGCTGCTGCAAGTACCTGCCAGGATAATAGCAATAGATCAGGCTGCCTTTGTTTGCAGGTTAATCTTTTCACCAGTTGGATCCATTAAATTCCCCATGGGCCATTTTTGTTCCTGTGGATGGTGAGGGGATGGAGACCATTCAGGACACTGAAGCCTTACATATGCATGGTATAATTAAAATACAAATTAAACACATGCCCTAAAAAAATAGGAAAAGTACTCTTCATATCAAAAGTGTGCAGATGTCCTGTAGCTTTATGTAGTCTGAGTCAATTTCAGTGGAAATAAAAACACTTAGAGTGTCATAGAAATAACATTTGCTAAGGGAAAGTTGAGCTGGCAGGACTGATCTAATTCTGATAAAAAAAAATACTGGTTTGAATTTACAGGCTAAAATGGTTATAAACCACTCTGTGATCTGCCTAAGTTTTGCCTAAGTGGTAGTTTTCTAACTTATAGGAGACTCAGCCTTGTGACTGAATAAATAGTCTGAGTCACTTAGCAGGTCGCAGCTAAGACGTGTTGGCAGTAGCTCCGCCGCGCAACACGTGGGCTGCGTCTGTGCTGCATGCTCACTGACATGACCTGAGAATTTAACAAAAGCACATCCCACAGTACGTCTGGAAATGCCGAGAAAGCCTGTTAGAATCACTCGATCCTACCTAAAAGGGAGACCACACTTCTAAAGGAATTAGGATTTTCAGACTGCTGTTCCCAAGGTGCCAATAGCTTATTGGCTCCATCTGAATTAAGCACGACAGCCAACCTGCGTGTGGACCATAGCACTGTTTCCAGTCCGCTTAGATACGAGTGTGCTATGCAGTATTGGAAACATAGACCCGTCCCAGAGCAGACAGCCAATGGCCCAATCGTTGGTTTCTGTTACGAGAATTAAAAGTATAGAAAACCTTTTTTTTTAACCCATTTTTTCTAACATCTTGCTCCATTTGACAGCTGACAAAAATCAATTTTGTTCACTCTGGCAAAAACAAAGAAAAATGGAAAAAATGCATTTTAAGAAAGCATGTTTCAACAGACTTGGACAACTACCCTGGAACGTCAGAATTTTGCTGAAATGAGGTTGGAGGCCTGGGACTGTGTTATAGGTGAGAGAGTGTTATATTAATATTCTCCTGGAACCGGTAGCACAGAATGGAATCATACTTGACCTTGTATACTCTACTAGAACGCTGGTTTCTATAGAAGACAGGATTTATTAGAGGAGATTTTTGTCTGGCAATATGTCAGCATGACAGAATCTTATAAGGAAAAGGAAATGGAATTAATTCCTGTATGAACTATAAGGATCAACATGCATCTACAAAGGACAGTATTCATTGAATCAGATGAGAAACTACCCTAGGAATGGCAGAGTCTGCATAGTAAACACCCAGCAAGGTGGGAAGCTATCCCAGGAACAGCAAATATTGGTCATGTGGACCACCCTTGCCCCCACAGCGGACTCTGGTTATGATGCTATTTCCCACTGAGCTAGGATGAGCGCAGAATTCTTCTCAACATACAGTCCAAGGAAGTCACTATTAGTCAGTCAGGTTTGGCAAATGAAATGAAGCCTATGTTTTATCTTCAACTTAGCATATTTTGTAAATGACATAAAATGCTATTGGTCAGTTCCCATAGTCCATCCAAATTACTCCTTTAAAGCCCTAAACGTGTATGCAAAAATAATCCCGTGTAAGGAGAAGTGGTTTTGTTTTCAGACAACTAACCATCTTGTGAGCTGAGTGGAGTTTGGCTAACAAGGAAACTTGCCTTGGTTGAAGTAATTTCAATCTGACTATTTTTTTCTATTAAGTAAACGATTTCCCTCTAGATTTTCTTTGTAAGTATTGTATAAGATAGGATATCTGTAGGTTCCAGGGTAATCATATTGAGGCAGCAAAAGAATGCTACTTCTTATTCATTGAAATGGTTCTAATATTCCACTTAAAAATGCATTATGGAAGGATTTATTTTCTTTTAGTTACACATAACTTGTGGAACTTTGAATGCAGCAAGGTGAGTGTTCAGCCAGTATGAAATAAAGTTTGTGACCTTAAAAATAGATCTCCCGGAAAAACTTGAAAACTGTAGAGTAATTAAAAGCTGTGTGATCTAATGTAAACTATGATATCATAAATAGATTAGCATCCATAAAATTCTATTTGGGGAATGGGAATTTAAAATGTTAATAAATTATTATTATTATTATTATTATTTTGTTCATTACGTACTTCATGGTTTCTATATCTGGTCTGGTGAGGTGCAGACACTATGTGATGGGAACATGGCCAGCAACCCTGAAATCCGATCCTCGTCACCGGCTCCTGTGAATGCTCCAGGTCCAGAGGGAGGATCAGCCCTTCGGCTCCACCAATTGATTTCCTCAGGGTTAGGAAATCACCAATTGATTTCCTCAGGGTTAGGGCACAAACCCTTTTTCATTTTCATGAGCCCCCCACATGCACCCCACAGACGTGGCATCCTGCTAGGAGCTGAGTAGCATTTGATAAATGGCAACTACTTTTATTGCATGATCTCTACATATTTATAAAACAAAAGAAAAAAGCCTGGAGAAAGGAAATTTAAGGTACAAGCCATTGATCTGTCATAGCACCTCACCCCTCCGCTTCTTTTCCTGCCCAACCCTGTGTCGGACGACGTCTCCCAGTGGCCCCTACCGCAGGAGCCCAGGGCGCAGAAATATCTGCCTGGCGTCAGGCTACCTCTGGCAGAGATGCAAGTTCGCCCTGAGACTGTGTGCACCATGTGCGATCCGTGCGCGCTGTTCCTGGCGGCGTGTGGGCTTTATAATCCCTAATACCGACAAATCTCACTTTTATTTTCACTGAAATACCTGGGGTTTCTTCCCTTAGCCACAGAAAGAGTTCTAACACAGCTAAGGTGGGCTTGGTTTTGTTTTTGCTGTTTGTTTTTGAAGCAGCCGCAATTCTTAAAATGCAGTATCTCTATGGGAGGTAAGAATGATCTGTTGATAAATGTAAATGCCATGGTTTTAGGTTTTTTTAAAAAAAATTGTTGTTTTTGGTTGATAAAGACTAAAGCCAGGGCTAGTCAAAGGAACAAGAAAAAAATAAAATCATCGGTCAGGGTGTGATAAAGCTAGAACTGGATTAATTCATAAAAGAATTCCACAATTCCTTTAAAAAGGAATAGGTAACACATAATTCAAATAATAAAAACAGGTTGTTTCAGTTATCCTGTATACCTCCAACCAGAGTATGGTTTCTAGGTATAGAATTCAAATTCTGTGCAACTATTGTTAACTATAGAAGGTGTGCTTTCCAGGTAAAAATCTGGAGGGAGCACAGTAACCGCTTATTTCAATATAATTACATCAGAATAGAAAGGAGGTTGATTGAATGTGATGACTGGTGCATGTGTACAGGTGCGTATGTGTTTATACACATTTTTACCTGGTGTTTTTCATCGTATAGCTGTATCTCCCCACCCCTTTTCCAAGCCTGTCATATGTGAATACGTATTTCCCTTCCTGAATATAGGTCTTCCAGAAAAGTGCAGCATAAGGAAACTCCTAATTTTGAATAATGTATAGAACATGGTCACCATATGTATGTGTGTGTGTTTGTACAAATATATGGATTTCCACTACAGATTTAGGTCATCTGCATCCATCTGTTTGTTTTTTGGTTTTGATTTCATCTTGCCATCTGTGTCACAAAGTTTACAGAGTTAACAAATTTTGTCAATGTATATGAATATGCAAAGAAAATGTGGCAGAAGTTGAACTTAAATTTTTTTATTTAAATTATTTTATTGTTGTTCAATGACAGTTGTCC